>QJPP01001278.1:0-116807 GCA_003996215.1 Jaltomata sinuosa
GTAGTCACAGAAATCAACGAAAGGTACACAGGAACTAGCCCAGAGGGAAAACAACAGAACCACATATGAGGCTAGTAAGCAGAATATACACACCATAGGCACAGGTGAAAGTAAGAAATAACGCACCTGGTGTCCTTGCAATAACAGTGTATACAAAATAAGCTTACGAAATGGACGGTATACCGGTAACCTCAAGTGTAAGAAGAAGAGAGAAAGAGTAATGATAGGCATGCTTAGAGACATGAATCAAGCCCAACTAATCATATCAATCTCAAATCCAGCAACTAACAGTCCAGCAGTAACCAATTTCATAATTTAACCGTAACAGGGAACAATTCTACAAGTAAATAGAAAGAGTCTACCTACAGTCCCCCGGCCGCCCATACAACCGAGGGACACAAACAAGTGAAAACAACCCCTCCGGCATCCCATACTACCAGAGCGTACAATCAACAAACAACAAACAAGGGTAGAGCCTCAAACAATGAATGATATGATGCATGAAGATCTCAAGTGAAATGGTATCTCTGTATGTACCTCCTCCGGCGCCGATCCGGCCCAGCAGGTAGGTTCCATGGAAGGACACTGCCCGTATACCTCTACTCCACCATATACCCCTCCTCTGGCACACGCAGCCCGTAGCCCCTGGCCCGGATGGCAAGGTCCATGGAGGTCCCAGACCCCATACTAAAACTCAGTATCAGAACATGTCGTCCGAAAGCAAGTCCGGTATCAGGATAGAGACCCAGTCTCGAATATGCAATGCCCAGACCCTGTCCAGGACTAAAGTAGTAGGAAAATGTCTCAAAAACCCCTCCAAGGGTGCCCGGGAATAATCGGTTCTAAACAGTAAAAGTCATCTCAGGTGCTTGGTCCGACCGAGGCTAAAAATCATCTCAAGTAACAAGAAAACTCAACTAGCACCCCGGCCCTGCCGAGTCTAGCGATAATCGTAAAACTGATGATTTTAAACATAATTTTACTTTCTTGCCCAAAAATATTCACAAGTTAAATCAAACCATTTCCAAATTATTTCCATCAAAAACGGGCCCCCCGGGCTATGCAAGGTTTAGAAAATAGTGCCAGTAGGCCCGAAGCCCAAACCGTAGTAAAACCTGTATAAAATCTCTTTTTATGCATGAAAATGGTATGATCAAACACAATAGCTGCCCAGCAGCTCACAATCAACCTATCGACCCTGCACAGTCCCACAGCTACTCAGCAAGCATAACCAGCCTAGAAGGATAATTCTATGCCCGGGAATCGCGGACATTCCCAAAATCCCACCTTCTATGTTTCAGAGTCAAAAAGGCCTCACAGGACCACATGGGTAAATAAAATATACCGGCAAATACTACAAGCAACGGAGGAACAAAAGTAGGCAGATATGAATAAAGCGATCGAGGTCTGTGGTACCAACCTAATAAACCAACCCAAGGATGCCCATTAATACAATTTTATCCTATATATGCGGAGTCTAGGGAAAATAAACCGTAACCTACCTGTCGTCCGACGACAAGCTCGAACCTATCCGAAAAGAAGCTCCGAAACGAAATTAAACTTGAACTCAGGCTTGAATAACTTGACGTCGATAATTGATTTTCTTCCCGAAATTAAACACAACGTCAAAATATATCTAGTTCCACCTAATTCTCTCCGTATACGTATGTAGAAGGTGGCCTTGCTGCTGCAACGTCACTTTGTAAAATATTGAAATGGCAAGGGATTTAAATGCTGCCAAACTTTGGAAGTTTGGCAGCTGTGTATATATAAGTAATGTTGGATTGCCAACATTAATAGCAATACTGCCACCGCTTTCACTTGGCGGGCCACTCCCTCCACCTACACGTGGAGTGGAGGTGGCAATTACAAAGGACAAAAAGGGAATTCTTATCCCGTTATTTATATATTCGGGTATTGCATAAATTCGTGGTAAAGTAAATATAATATTTTAAATATACCATAATTCATAGAAAATTATTTCAAACAAAACCTACTATATTATAATAATAATTTTCAACATAACTAAATTTACTATCTCCGTTAAAATATTATGGTGTATAAAAACCTTATAAAATAAATACATATACAATTATCTCGTAACAAAATATTTTTCATAAACCTTTAAAATATTTTGAAAAGGCAATAATAATATAATTTTTACCAAATTCAACTTTTAAACAAAATATTTTCAAATACACGCACGATGCTAATAAAATTCTCTCGGGATCCTCCCTTATTTTTTATCACTGTTTCGGAACTGAAATGGCGTTTTAAAACGTGAAGTTGAGGCTTAAATCGAGTTTAACCCGACCCGGTTCGCGACCCGGTTCGTAACCCGTTTTCTGCCAGACAGTCCGTGGTAAAACAGTCATAACTTTTTACTCTGAGATCAGTTGGACGCGAGGTTTTGTGCGTAGGAAACTAGACTCGTAGACCTTCGATTTGGTATTTCGGGGGACTTCTAACTCTTTATATATTGAGAGAAAAGCCCTGAAACATTTGACCCAAAGTTCAGAAAATTCATTAAAGAACTTACGATAACTTTTGCCGACTTGCTTGGCTTCAAAACTTATAATGCGACCAAACAAATGGGCCCAACACCGAAATAATGGTCCTGACGAGCCTTAAGTGACTTGGGGCCGCTACAAACACACTCCAACGGCACAAGGAAATCGTATTCGTGGAAATAACCGGAAGGGTCATTACATCATCCACTACTAAAAAGGGCTTTCGTCCTCGAAAGTTAAGGTCAAGGGGGTACCTGAAGGCTAAAATAGCTGCGGATACTGATCCCACATATCTCTCTCGGTCTCCCAGGTAGCCTCCTCGACTGGACGGTGCCTCCACTGAACCTTAACAACTGGGATCTCTCGAGACCTCAATCTCCTGACATCTCTGGCCAAAATAGCTGCCGGCTCCTCAACAAAGGCTAAACCCTCATCCAACTGAACTGAATCCCACTGCAACACATGAGACTCATCTGGGACATACCGACGCAACATCGATACGTGAAATACAGTATGTATAGCCGAAAACATCGGAGGCAAGGCTAGCTGATAGGCAACGCTACCAACCCTCTGAAGAATCTCAAACGGCCCAATGTATCTGGGACTAAGCTTGCCCCGCCTACCAAATCTCATCACGCCCTTCATGGGCGATACACGGAGAAATACCAAGTCACCGACGCTAAACTCCAAGGCACGAAGACGACGATCAGCATAACTCTTCTGCCTGCTCTGAGCTGCCCGAAGTCTGTCCTGAATCACTCGTACTCGGTCTAAGGAATCTCGAAGCAAATCTGTGCTCTGTGGCCCAGCACTAAAACCGTCAAACCAACCTATCGGTGATCTGCAACGCCTGCCATACAAAGCCTCAAAAGGTGCCATGCCGATACTCGAATGGAAGCTGTTATTATAAGCAAACTCTGCCAAGGGAACAAACTGATCCCAAGAACCTCCAAAGTCAAGGACACAAGCTCGAAGCATGTCCTCCAAAATCTGAATGGTCCTCTCGGACTGGCCATCTGTCTAAGGGTGGAAGGCGGTACTAAGATGAACCTCTGTACCCAAATCTCGCTGAATAGCCCTCCAGAACTGAGATGTGAACTGAGTGCCGTGGTCTGAAATAATAGAAGCTGGGACCCCGTGCAACCGAACAATCTCATGAAGGTAGATCTGAGCTAACCTCTTTGCGCCATAAGAAGTCTGAACCGGCAAGAAATGTGCTGACTTAGTCATCCTATCAACAATCACCCATATGGAATCAAACCCATGAGAAGTACGAGGCAAACCAACAACAAAGTCCATAGTAATCCCTTCCCACTTCCACTCAGGAATGGAAAGTCGCTGCATCAAACCACCAGGTCTCATGTGCTCGAACTTAACCTGCTGGCAGTTCAAGCACCGAGATACGAAATCCGCTATATCCCGCTTCATACCGCTCCACCAGTAAAGCTGCCTCAAGTCTCTATACATCTTTGCTGTGCCAGGGTGAATAGAGTATCTAGTACAATGTGCCTCGTGAAGTATCAACTGAATCAAATCACAAATCCTCGGAACACAAAGGCGACTATCAAACCTCAGAACCCCATCTGAATCTAGAGTAGCCTGGCTGGTCTCACCCTAAACAACCCGATCACGAAGGTCACACAACTGCTGATCCTCGAACTGACGGCTCTGAATCTGATCAATCAAAGTAGAACGAACCTCAACACTAGCGAGAACCCTGCTAGGATCCGACAAGTCAAGCCTAACCAAACAGTTAGCCAAGGACTGAATGTCCAAGGCCAACGGCCGCTCTGAAACTGAAAGAGAAGCTAGGCTACCCATACTCACTGTCTTCCGACTCAAGGCATCCGCTACCACGTTTGCCTTGCCCGGATGATACAAAATAGTGAAGTCATAGTCCTTCAGTAACTCGACCCATCTCCTCTGTCTCGAGTTCAACTCCCACTGACTCGTGATATACTGAAGACTACGGTGATCGGTGAAGATATCACAGTGAACTCCATATAAGTAATGCCTCCAGATCTTGAGCGCGAAAACTACCGCTGCCAACTCTAAGTCATGAGTGGGGTAGTTGCGCTCGTGAACCTTCAGCTGCCTCAACGCATATGCTATTACACGACCCTGCTGCATCAACACACAACCAAGACCAACCCCAGAAGCATCACAATACATGGAGAAGCTCTGACCCTCAACCGGCAAAGTCAACACTGGAGCTGAAGTCAATAAGGCCTTAAGCCTCTGGAAGCTATCCTCACACTGGTCCGACCACTGAAATGGGACATCCTTCCTAGTCAGCATAGTCAAGGGTGCTGCTATGGAAGAAAATCCCTCAACGAACCGTCTGTAGTAACCTGCTAACCCAATAAAGCTGCGGATCTCAGTAGCAGTAGTAAGTCTAGGCCACTCACAAACCGCAAAATCTTTCTCGGGTCAACCCTAATCCCATCCTTAGACACCACGTGCCCTAGGAATGCAACTGACTCAAGCCAAAACTCACACTTTGAGAACTTGGCATAAAGCCGATGATCTCTCAAAGTCAGGAGTATAACCCTCAAGTGCTGCTCATGCTCATCTCTACTACGCGAGTATACCAAGATGTCGTCTATAAAAACTATCACAAATGAGTCCAAATACTGGCCAAGAACCATATGCATCAAGTTCATAAAGGCTGCGGGGGCATTAGTCAACCCAAAAGACATCACTAGGAACTCATAATGGCCATAACGTGTCTTGAATGCTGTCTCAGGGATGTCCTCCGCCCTAATCCTCAACTGATGGTAGCCGACCTCAAATCAATCTTTGAAAACATGACTGAACCCTGAAGCTGGTCAAACAAATCATCAATCCTCGGCATCGGATACCTATTCTTCACTGTCACCCTATTCAGCTGCCGATAATCAATACACATGCGCATCGACCCATCCTTCTTCTTCACGAAGAGAACAGGAGCACCCCATGGTGACACACTAGGTCTAATAAACCCCTTAGCTAACAGATCCTGGAGCTGCTCCTTAAGCTCCCTCAACTCAGTAGGAGCCATACGGTAAGGAGAAATAGAAATGGGCCTAGTGCCCGACTCTAGCTCAATAGCAAAATCAATATCTCTCTTAGGTGAAAGGCCTGGCAGGTAGGTAGGAAACACATCGAGGAAGTCTCTAACCACAGGAACAGACTCAGGAGAAGTGGGGTCAGCACTAACATCTTGGACATATGCTAGATAAGCTAAACACCCACGGGCAATCAACTTCCTACCTCGAAGACAAGAGATGATCCCAGATGGTGCATGGCTAACAGAATCCTGCCACACAACCGGGGATACACCGGGCACAACTATTGTAATGGTCTTGGCATAACAATCAAAAACCACACGGTGAGGGGATAACCAGTCCATGCCCAGTATCACATCAAAATCTAGCATATCAAGAATCATCAAGTCACCCCAAGCCTCTGAATAACCAATAGATAACATACAGGATCTCACAATCCGATCCACTACTAAAGAATCTCCTACTGGGGTCGAAACAGAAACAGGAACAGATAATGGCTCACTAGCCAACCCCAAACAAGGCACAAAGTAGGCAGATACATATGAACAAGTGGATCCAGGATCAAATAAAGCCATAGCAGACTGATGGCACACAGAAATCGTACCTGTAATCACAGCATCTGAGGCCTTTGCCTCTGGTCTCCTAGGGACCGCGTAAAACTGACGACGACCTCCACCTGCCCGACCGCCATCCCTACCACCTGCTCTGCCACGTGGAGCACCACCTCTACTCTGACGACCACCCCCTCTAGCCGGAGGCTGAACTGCTCGTAAAGGCTCGGCCAACTGAACTGCACCCTGCTGAGGGCAATCTCTAGCAAAATGACCAATCGCACCACAAGTAAAACAAGCCCCTGACGGCCTACTCAGTCTAGATGAACCAGCAGATCCCGTATGACCACCATGACCTGATGCCCCAGAAACTGTACCCCTCGAAGACTGGCCGCCATAGCCCTGATGGCTGCTCTGACCCTGCTCGAACTGGGTACTACCGAAAGTCTGAAGGGAAGCCTGGACCGGTCGGCTGGACTGACCCTGGTACTGCTGTGGCTGATAACTCCGGCTCCACTGGCCAGGACCTCTACCACCATATCTAGAACCACTATAGACACCCTGATGTCGAGGCCTCTTATCTCTGGACCCCTGATCATGTCGTTGTAAGTCCTCCACAGTGCGGGCATAGTCTACAATAGCCTGGAATGACCGACCACGGGCAATCAATATCTCAGCTGGCTGCCTGATCTCTGGCCTCAAACCCCATATGAATCTGCAAATCCTATCAGCCTCAGTAGGAATGATCATAGCTCCGAACGGTGCTAGCTGATGGAAGCGGGTCTCATACTCCGAGATAGTCATAGACCCCTGCACAAGGTGAGTAAACTGCTCCTTGCGACGCTCCCAATCACTCTGGGGTAGGAACTTGGCCATAAAGGCCTCATAAAACTCAGACCAGGTCAAAAGAGGTGACGACGGTGGTCTACAAGCAACCTGGGCCCTCCACCATAACTTCGTTGGGCCCTCCAACTGATATGTAGTATAACCAACCCCGTGAGTCTCCAACAAACCCAAATGATGCAACATCTCCTCACAGGTAGTAATAAAGTCATGTGGATCCTGTCCAGAAGTACCAGCAAACCTCGGAGGTGCTAACCTCAAAAACCTACCCAACGCCTTCTGCTCTGACTCTGTCATAACTGGGCGAGGAGCAAGAGGCTGTGCAACAGATGGAACCAGAATGACCTCCGCACGGGGAGCCATAGTAGTCGTCTGCGCTCCTAAGCTCTGTACACCCAGGGCTACCCCCTGAGCGGATGTATGCGCCACCTCGGAAGGCCGCTCTCAAATCATACCCAAAAGCTGTAATAGTAATCCCTGAATATCTGGAGATTGAGCTGCGGCTGGAGCTGGCACAGAAGTGGGCACTAGAGCTGGTACTGGAGCTGGCGCTGGAGCTAGAGGCTCATCTCCGCGTCATGTCGATGATCTCGTACGAACCATCTGCGGAAGAATGAAGTAGAACAAATGAGATTTCCAGAAACTTCAAGGGTTCTACGCATGACACAGAAGCAATGAAAGAGTCAAATTTACTAAAATGCCACTGTAGCCTCCCAAAGATTGAGTACGAACGTCTCCACCCCGATCCGCAGGACTCTACTAGACATTAGCTCCTATACCGATGACACCGGTGAACCTAAAGCTCTGATATAAGGTTGTCACGACCCAATTTCTCGGTCATGATGGCACCTACAACCCCCGGTAGGTGAACCAATCCCCGTAGCCCAGAACAGTTAGTAATGGGCTACTATCTAACAAATAAGAGAACAAGACGAAGAGAACAGATAAAAGGGCTATAAATATACACATATGCGGAAACTAAACCAAACCCCAAGACCTGGTATCATAGTATCGAGCCCCAACTACATACATGGAGTGCAACTAATCCAAAACAATATATACAGATGTCTCTAAATGGTAATAGAGTACATGAAGCAAAAGATAAACTAAAGCTAAGCTCCGATCGCCAAGAGCTCACCCTCAGTCTGAAGTATTCCTCAATAGATCTCCAAGCACGAATCACAGCGATCTAACGGCGATGGCTCACGCTAGGATCTGCACCCAAAGATGCAGGGGGTAGAGGTGAGCACCAAATGCGAAGCATAAGGTACCCAGTAGGTATCATAGGCCGACTGGGCACGTATAAGATAAAAGCGTAGTAATAGACAGAATAGAAGCAAGCAGTCACAGAAATCAATGGAAGGTACACAGGAACTAGCCCAGAGGGAAATCAACAGAACCACATGTGAGGCTAGTAAGCAGAATATACACAACATAGGCACAGGTGAAAGTAAGAAACAACGCACCTGGGGTCCTTGCAATAACAATGTATACAAAATAAGTTTACGAAATGGACGGTATACCGGTAACCTCAAGTGTAAGAAGAAGAGAGAAAGAGTAATGATAGACATGCTCAGAGACATGAATCAAACTCAACTAATCATAACAATCTCAAATCCAGAAACTAATAGTCTAGCAGTAACCAATCTCATACTTATCCATAATAGAGAACAATTCTGTAAGTAAATAGCAAAAGTCTACCTACAGTCCCCCGGCCGCCCATACAACCGAGGAACACAAACAAGTGGAAACAAACCCTCCGGCATCCCATACTACCGAAGCGTACAATCAACAAACAACAAACAAGGGTGGAGCCTCAAACAATGAATGATATGATGCATGAAGTTCTCAAGTGAAATGGTATCTCTGTATGTACCTCATCCGGCGCCGATCCGGCCCAGCAGGTAGGTACCATGGAAGGACACTGCCCGTATACCTCTACTCCACCGTATACCCCTTCTCCAGCACATGCAGCCCGTAGCCCCTAGCACGGATGGCAAGGTCCAAGGAGGTCCCAGACCCCATACTAAAACTCAGTATCAGAACATGTCGTCCAGAAGCAAGTCCGGTATCAGGATAGAGACCCAGTCTCGAATATGCAATGCCCAGACCCTGTCCAGGACTAAAGTAGTAGGAAAATGTCTCAAAAATCCCTCCAAGGGTGCCCGGGAATAACCGGGTCTAAACAGTAAAAAGTCATCTCAGGTGCTCGGTTCGACCGAGGCTAAAAATCATCTCAAGTAACAAGAAAACTCAACTAGCACCCCGGACCTGCCGAGTCTAGCGATAATCGTAAAACTGATGATTTTAAACATAATTTTACTTTCTTGCCCAAAAATCTCCACAAGTGAAATCAACCATTTCCAAATCATTTCCATCAAAAACGGGCCCCCCGGGCCATGCAAGGTTTAGAAAACAGTGCCAGTAGGCCCGAAGCCAAAACCACAGTAAAACATGGATAAAACTTCTTTATATGCATGGAAATGGTATGATCACACACAATAGCTGCCCCGCAGCTCACAATCAACCTATCGACCCTGCACAGGCCCACAGCTACTCAGCAAGCATAACCAGCCTAGAAGGATAATTCTATGCCCGGGACTCGCGGACATTCCCAAAATCCCACCTTCTATGTTCCAGAGTCAACAAGGCCTCACAGGACCACAAGGGTAAATAAAATATATCGGCAAATACTACAAGCAACGGAGGAACAAAAGTAGGCGGACATGAATAAAACGGTCGAGGTCTGTGGTACCAACCTAATAAACCAACCCAAGGATGCCCATTAATACAATTTTATTTTATATATACGGAGTCCATGGAAAATAAATCGTAACCTACCTGTCGTCCGACGACAAGCTTGAACCTCTCAGAGAAAGCTCCGAAATGAAATCGAACTCGAAATAGGCTTGAATAACTTAACGTAGATAATCGATTTCTTTTCGGTGATCAAATAAATTATCAAGATCTCACTTATTGGAATCAACTTTTAACGTGACACAAGAATGATACACTGAGGCAGTTTGCACCAAAATTGTGTTCCAGAGAAGTGCGATGAAAGTTAGGCAGCAATCACCATTGCAATTTGCTCCCATGCTTAAAGTGAATAGGCAGCAATATATATAGAAGTATAATGTAAGTTAGGCAGCAATTGCCTTTGCAATTTGCTCCAAATGATTTAAGTTTGGCAGCAATTGCCTACCACATCAGTTGGTTTCCACGTGGGGGGGTGTGTGTCAACACCACACCTCCCCTTATCTAATTAATGATAGGTGGATCCCCGCTACGTACGTACTCAGGTATTGAATAAATTCGTGGTAAAATAAATATAATTTTTGAATATACCATAATCATTAGAAAATTATTTCAAACAAAACCTACTATATTAAAATAATAATTTTCAACATAACTAAATTTACTATCTCCGTTAAAATATTACAATGTATAAAAACTTTATAAAATAAATACATATACAATTATATCGTAACAAAAATATTTTTCATAAAACTTTAAAATATTTTGGAAAGGTAATAATAATATAATTTTTACCAAATTCAACTTTTAAATAAAACATTTTCAAATACACGCGCGATGCTAATAAAATTCTTAAGCCTAGGCTCGTAATTCACCAATGCACGATTTTGATACTCAAGAATTCTCTCGGGATCCTCCCTTATGTTTTATCACTGTTTTGGAACTGAAATGTCGTTTTAAAACGTGAAGTTGAGGCTTAAATCGAGTTTAACCCGACCCGATTCGCGACCCGGTTCGCAACCCATTTTCTGCCTGACAGTCCGCGGTAAAACAGTCATAACCTTTTACTCCAAGATCAGTTGGATGTGAGGTTTTGTGCGTAGGAAACTAGACTCGTAGAACATCGATTTGGTATTTCGGGGGACTTCTAACTCTTTATATATTGGGAGAAAAGCCCAGAGACATTTTACCCAAAGTTCAGAAAATTTGTTAAAGATCTTACGATAACTTTTGTCGATTTGCTTGACTTCAAAACTTATACGTGGAAATGACCTGAAGGGTCATTACAGATGACAACCCAATTTTTAAAAAAAATGTGTCATTTTGAATGGGATGACAACCCAATTTTAAAAAATGTGTCATTTTAAATGGGATGACAAACCAATTTTTTAAAAATATGTCATTTTGAATGGGATGACAACCCAATTTAGAAAAATGTATCATTTTGAATAGGATGACAACCCAATTTTAAAAAATGTGCCAATTTGACAAGGTAACAACTCGACATGTCAATTTGACAAGTTGACAACAACTTTAACAAGAAAATGTACTTGACAGGTATTTAGAAAGATGGGTGCTTGCCCCAATTTATTTTGAACAATGAAGCATGTAAAGAGAGAATCAAGTGTTGACTGCAGTTGGCATCAACATTTAACATTGAGTAAAAAATTTCTCATTTGCTTTTCCTTTAATAGAGATTGGCTTCGAGGTAATTCCTATATCTTCAAGTGGTACCTCAAACATACCTAAGTATCAATAAAGATTTGTTTGTCTTGCTTCAAACAAAGGTTTTGAACTATACCTATCCTCATGTTTCAAGTGCCCTTACCACAAAGAAAGTTCTCATTTGCACATATCTAGAGTATTTGTTTTGAGGATATTTTCAAAGAACACTCACACTCAGAAAAATGTTCAATGCATGCAATTGTGATGTCATATTCTTGGCCTTCATGTAAATCTCCACTAATGTGAGAACATTTGAAATGAGATCATGTAGGGCTTATAATCGGCTTGTAATGTAGCCTTAGGGACGGGTAGGATATACATTTAGGATGAAAGTGACTTAATCCCTCCTTGACCGGTGCACTAGATTCATGCTTTTGTTGCGCTTTTAGATCTTGAAATTTTCATTGTCCCTTTCTTTTGTTTTGACTTCTTTTGAATCTTTGTTTGTTAGAGTCATTTCTCCCGTTTTATAATGTTTTCTTCTTTCTTCAACTTCTTCATTATTGTTGGAGTGTTCTTCTTCACTGTTTCTCCTTGTCTTGACCTTGTGGAGAGTTTTTGACTCCTTTCTTTCCTTTTGAAGTCATTTTGTATCCTTGACTTTCAGGGATGCAACTTTTTTTGCTTTTGACAGGTTCAAACTTGAATCTTCTTCTTTAATTTGTACATCTTTAGTGTGCTCAAGGAGGTAGGGCCAAGAGAGGGATACTGCATGTAAGCACTCAGAAGGGTATTGGCTAAGATGTGGTTGTTCAAAGAAGAGGCTTTCAGGCTCAAAATGGGACATGCTAAGGATTAATGTCATTTGGTAGGCCATGAAAGGCACAAATGGGTCAAAGAATGCCTACAATCCTTTCCCAAATAAAATATTACTCAAAATTTTGCCTCAACAAACATTTAGTCCAAGTTCTAGATCAACAGTGCAATGCAATTGAATATAATCTAAAATCTCATCACACAATGCACATGAAGCAATGAGGCTGATTTTATTCTTATCTTTGATGTATGCAAGAGAATATTCTCAAGCGTCATAGAGACACGACTAAGAGATACCAAAAGAATCTATAGTTCACCTGAAGTCAACATTCTCAATAAATTATGTTGCACATTTCTAATCATGTTGGCACCAACAAAGTCAAAGATGTGATTCTCAATTTTATTTTATTTTGATTTTTTGAAAAAGGAATACCGAACCCAAGAGGTCTGCCTACATATTTTTACCTCGAGGAATGAGAATCAGGTGTGCGTAGTTCGTGCATATATAACATAAAATGTATCTTTTTTGAAACAATGTAAGATATATGCACAAAAAATAATGCAAAGAAAAATGAATAAAAACATGATAGTCATGAAAAAATAATAAAATGGAGGAGTGTCACAACTCAATTAAGAGCTCTCCTGATTTGTCTGTTTGACGCTTCATGGAGTTCAATATTAGATGTTACTACTCTTTGTTGTTCTGGTGGAATTTTTGAGGATATGACCCAAAAATTCTACCCCAGTTTTGACTTCAACAACTCTATGTATCCAATCTTGTAACAAACACCATCTTCTGTAGAATTTTTGAGACCTTCTCAAAAATTCTGCCCCAGTTTCCATTACAAATAATTGGAAAGCTTATGGGGAATATGACCGAGCCAGTATGGAATCTACGTATTCCTTGAGCCAGGAATCAGGTCAAACATAGTTCCAACCATTGGAATAAATAAATTATATTTACAGCAAAATATGTACACAAAATCAAACAAGTATGGATAGAATAAATTAGGTAGCATTTAGCACATAAACAATGCGTAACCCGTCCTAGTATACATGTGACATTTTAAGCCAAAGGTGAGCCTAACGATTGAAGAATGTGGATGTCATTTGTGAAATGCTCCATTGCCTCATAAACTACATTTATACAAATCCGAGAGACAATGGTTCGTACAACTTGACATACACATTCTTCAAGTTCAAACAAATAGTTGGATGATTGTCCTTTTAGGCCATGGGCCTATTTGGACACAAGGTGGTCTCACTAATAGACTCAACCCCGCTTGAGTATCGATTCAACTTAGGTCAATGCCTAATTGAAGGATTTGGCTTCGCCCTACGCTAGGTAGACTAGAATTGGTTTATTAAAAATGACCGGGAACCCGGGTGACCAACCACTAGCAAAACAAAAAGTGACCGTTAACCGACCGTGGGTCAACTACTTCACCTGTCTGTTTTGAGAAAGTGTATTTTTAGTGAAGAACGACTACAAATACTTGCATAATCGCCCTTTTTTCCTAATGCAAACTAATGCTTTGCCAGGGAGGCGGAAGATTCCATGAAAATGCAACAATAATAATATAAGTAAACAAATAATGAATGAAAGTAAAAAAAATATAATTTACAAATAACCAACAAAATATACGTGCAAATAAAGGATTAATTAAACAATGAGCAAAAAATTGTAAAAAAGTAAAAACTCCTCAATTGAAAAAATGAATTCATAATGGTTAAAACCTTTTAATCCCCAGCAGAGTCACCATTCTATTATATCCGATAGGACACAACATCGGGACTCAACAAAAATCATTGAATAAAAATAATTGTTTTTAAAAATAATTTAGAAAAGAAAAAGAGTCGCCACCTAATTTTAGGAAAATCAAGAAACCTTTTATTATTCAACAAATTTAGTCTAGGAAACCAGTTATATTCTAGGTAAGAGTTCAACTTATTCCGAAGGGAAGGGGTTAGGCATCCTTCAGAATCCACAACGATGGCTCCCGGCTGAACTCATTTTTTCAATTGAAGAGGAGATAAAATAAATGTCCCAATTCTTCAGAGTTAGAGAAAATGACTCTCCAAAACTTGAAGAATATAAGGAAAAGCTTTTATGAAATGTCCTAATATTAGCCTATCGTTAGCTAAAAATGAATAAATACAATAAAAAATTATACAACATCTTTGAATTTTAATTCGAATATCTTCTTCGGAAAGCAATTCCGTCTACCTGTAAACACACATAGTCAAAGTGTTAGTAATGAACGAAAATTAATAAAAAAAAAAATTAAACAAATAATAATTAAAAATAAACCCTTGGAGGCCCTGGAAATCGACAAAAAATTGTTCATCGGCCAATTAAATTGATATTCGATATGAAATAATCAAACTCAAAATAACATCCCTCTTTTATTATGGGAAGGCCTCGAAAATCCGACAGAATGATTTTATCATTGGCCAGTTTAATTGATATTCGATATAAAATAATCGAACTCAAAATAACATCCGTCTTTTATTATGGGGAGGCCTCAAAAATCCAACGGAGAGATTCTTTCATTGGCCAGTTATATTGATATTCACTATAAAATAATCGAACTCAAAATAACATCCGTCTTTTATTATGGGGAGGCCTAAAAAATCCCACGGAAAGATTCTTTCATTGTCCAGTTAAATCGATATTCGATATAAAATAATCAAACTTAAAATAACATCCATCTTTTATTATGGGGAGGCCTCAAAAATCCGATGGAGAGATTCTTTCACTGGTCAGTTAAATTGATATTACATATAAAATAATCGAACTCAAAATAGCATCCGTCTTTTATTATGGGGAGGCCTCGAAAATCCGACGGAGAGATTCTTTCATTGGCCAATTAAATACCAATTTCTTATCAATTAAAGAAAAGACTCAACGAATAAAATGATCAATATAGTCCAAACAATGTGAATAGAGTAAAGATAGTGTTGATGTCACGTTAAAACAAAACAAAGAAAATAATCTCTTTTGAATTTTATAAGTAATCACAAAAACAACAAAACAATAAAAAAAAAGAGTAAAAATAATAGATACTCAACAGTGGTCTATGGTTAGACTCAAACAATCAAATAGCAATGAGAAATGGAGATGAAATAGATAGCAGTAACATTCAACAACAAGAAACAAAGAGTAATAAATTAAAGATAGCAACCATTACCAAGAACCTATAATGATAAAGTGGTGGCGCGTTAGCTATCGTCCATAAATCTTGAGGCTATTGCTGGTCGGAGATGTTTTCTCTGCTCAGATCTGTAATCTCGAGGTCATCATTGATTTTCGCCGGAGTAATCATTGTGGTTGGTTGTTGTTTGTTTCCGTCAGATTCTAACGATGAGAAAGGATAAGGAGGTTGTTTGGTTAGATGGTTGGCTGGTTCGGTGGTGGATTCATTGGGAAAATGAGCGGCTTGGTTCGCTGGAGAAAAGACGGTAACACTCAATTTTTGGGCTTAGCAGTGATGTTTGGTCACTGGATAAGAAGAGAAATGGGGCTTGAGGCGGCTAGTTTGTGGCCTTTTGGTGAAGAACAATGATGGTTTGTGGTGGTGTGACTGGTGGGGAACGGTGAGGGGGAGAATGAAGGAGGTGGAGGGTTGGTTGTTGCCGGTTTTTGGTTGGTCGGAGCTCCAGTGGATGGTGGCCGGAAAAGGAAGCTCAAGCTATTTTGGGATCTTTTGCCAAATTTAGAAATATTCCACCAGCAAGGAGTGTGTAGTCTGTATGATACACTTTATAGAAAACTTTAAAACCCTAAACCATCTAGGTGGCAAAATAAAACCATGACCTATCAAAATCGTGTGCTCAAAACCATGTGCTCAAAACTATGATTTACCTAAAACCATGGGCTATTTTTTATCGGTGTAAAAAATATCTTCTCCACCTTTATGTATTAACGGGCTGTGTAAAAAATTAACAAAAATGTATCTAACATTATGTGAAAGAATGTCATTTAAATTAAAGACAATGGATGATTCAGTAAAATTAAATAATATTTATTTATGGAAAATTTATTGTGACAAAAATTAACGATAATTAAAATTAACTAAAATGAAATAAAAATCTTAATATTTCAAAAGATGAGAATAATTATCAACAAATTATGTTAACATAAAAAAATGTGAAGAAATTATATTTTGTGCAATTCAATGAATCAAAGATTAGAAAATATTAATTTAAAAATGTCAGGCCAAAATTGGATGTCAACATTTGTACCTTCCAGGTGAGATTCTTAAGGTTTGGTTTGGTTGATAGGCCTTTTGGAGTTTTGGAGTTAAAGGTTGGAATCTAGCTTGGCTGGTAAGGAGTTAATGCTTGGTTGATTTTCTTTGATTTTTTTCTGTTGGGTGCCGTCCAGTTGAGGAGGCTACTGAGTTTTCTGAGAGAGTGGTGCGTTCCTTATATCCACAGTTCTTGAGTCTATGTTGTTTCATTCTTTCTTTACTTTTAAAGACGAAAGTCCTTTTTAGTAGTGGATGATGTAATGACCCTTCCGGTCATTTATGTATTTTTGCCTTCTTTTTACTATTAGAGCTTGCCTATAGCGGCCCTAAGTCATTTATGGCTTGCGGGGACCAATAGTTTAGTGTCTGGGCCGTCTTTGTGGTCTTTAAGTCCATTTCCTTGTTTTTTAACTTTAACATAGGAAATCATTGACTTCAGTCAATTTTTTTGGCAATCATGCTTGCAACCAAATTCTGACAGTTCTGTTAGCTCTGGAGTGTGGACTTTGGTCTAGTTTGACCTTTGGTCGGGATACGGGAGCTTTTCTGCTTGAAATTCTCTCTTGTTCTTTTTTTTTCTAGCTAGTTGAGCTTGTATGGTTGAATATGGTCAGAATTTGGAGAAGACGTCCTTGAATGGAAATTCTGCTAGCGCTGTTAGCTCTGGAATGTCGAGTCTAGGCTAGAAGAACCATTATTTCGGGTCTCGAGGTTTCTAGACTTGATTTCGGCCCTTAGGTTCTATTTTGGAATAGTTGGCCTAAAGATTAGTTTTGGGAGCGGATCCCAATTTTTATTAAATCGACCTTTGATGGGATTTTCATCAATTCTGTTGCATCCGGAATGTCATTTCTAGTTGAATAGCTCAGCTCGTTTGTGTTCAATGGACCCCTGATGCATTCCCAGGGGACCGCCACTTGAATATCTACCCTTGGCATGTTGCTGTTGTTGTGGACTGCTGGTGTGGTGCCAGGGTGCCGCCTGGGCCGCGCCTGCGCGCATGCGCCTGTGCCTAGCCAAGCACCCCTGCATTTTTGCCTGCCTCAGCGTGCCAGCGCCCCTGCGTTGTGTCTTCTGCCTAGGTTCCAGTGCGCCAGCGCCTCGGTGCCAGCACCCCTGCGCCCGGCAAGGCCGCTATAGCGCATGGGAGTGGAAGCTTAAAAGAGCTGGCCAACCTCTTTCCCCTCATTATCCCTTCTTCTCCAGGATGATTTCCCCCATTAAAATAGCTCCAAAGCTACCATTTTCTCCACTGATCATTCCCATCAGCTTGGAGGTATATTATTGTTGATCCTTGTTTGATTATTGACTTCTAAATCGGGTAAATTCTCTCTTCAATTTCCGTTTTTCTCCTTTGATTTTCCCTTTTTAGTTTTTGATTCTTGGGGATGTTTTGACCCCTTTTAATGGTGCAAATTTGCTCAAATTTTGAGCATGTTCTCCTTGGAATGTGGGGAACACCATGGTGTTTTTCGTTTCTAGTTTTGGGTTGTGAGGCCCACAGGCCCGCTTGTGACCCGGACTTTGACTCGGTTATATTTCTAATATTATGGGTATTGTTGGTTTTATCTTGATGCATAGAATATTATTTTGATAGTTTGTTCGTGATTCAGGGATTCTCGGAGCAGTTTGAGCTTGGAGGATACCGTTCCCGCAGCTAGTCATCAGACAATAGGTACTTTATGGTTTTCCCTACCTAGACTCTATGTATATAGGCTGTAACTGGATTAATTAGCATCCTTGGGTTAGTTTTCTAGGTTGGTACCCTCAAACCTTGTCTGCCTCTTCTGTTAGTTTATTTCATGCGTTGTTTTTAGTATTCATTGTAGTGTTGTAATATTACCCTTGTGGCCCTGTGTGGCCTGTTTATGCCTCTAGACCATTGACGGTGGGATATTTAGGAATGTTCGCGAGTCCGGGATATCATGATATTGCTTTAGGCTGGATATCTGTGCTGTAGAATTAATTGTGCCTGTGTAGGGTCGATAGGAATGTTTATGAGTGAGCGCCCAAATTACAACTCTAAAAGAAGCGCAAGCGGTCGCTGTTCAAATATAGAACCCAACTAAAGGTTGGGGTCGATCCCACAGGGAATATGGTAGGACTAGGGTCAATTAGTGTTTACTCAGTCTTTTAGTCGTTTATTTCCCGCAAAGAGGGGGGGGGGTTAAAGTAATAAGTAAAGATCGTAATGTGAATTAGTAACAAGTAACAGAGATCAATTTCAACAGTTGTTTTCAATAAGAGAAGTGACTAGGGTCGTGTTCCCCATGAGATCATAACTCAGTAAGGCTTTTGTACTTGGTTAACTAGTTTAGTGCTTAGCATGCATAATCGGTAAGTTAGGTTCACCTAAATCCTTAGTCCGACAACTAGGTGAATTTCACCACACGCCTTGGTCCGGCCACGGGTGTCGCTTTACTAACCCTTACCCTTGATTCTAGATTATATATTTCCGGACAAGGTCAAGCTATTAGATGAGGGTTGATAGCCTCAAATCTCGTTGTTAACAACCCTTTTCCCATCCGTTACCTCCTTGGTCTGGAAAGTAAGGATAAGGCGAGTTCTAACGTTGCACACCGTTAAAAAGCAATCAAAACAAAGGGAAGAACAATACATGCCTAATCACCTCCCTAGATTACCTAAGTACTTTTCCTACTTCGTTAATCCTTCATGGTTCCCACAACCATAGTTGTGGATTTTAGCTACTTATGTTCATAAGCATGCAATTAATGTTTGTTTGAGCAATCATCAAGAGATCCTTACAAAGAAGAATAAAGAAATCTGGAATCTTAAAGAACAAACTCAAGAACACTTCAATATCAAGAACTTGTGTCCGAAATCAATACCAATATCAATGTAACAACATATCCGAAAGTAACTTGAAATAATTCGTGAACAAACGAAATTAAAACCTAAGGGAAAGTATTTATAGACAAAAATGAAATCCTGTCCTAAACAAACTAGGAAACTGGCTCGGCTGGGACCACGGGTCGGATTGAGGGTCCATCATTTGGAACGATTGTCCGTAGTCTTCTCAGGTCAACCGTGGTCCTGCTGGTCAATGTCTTTTGGCATAAAAACTTCGGGTGGAACCATGAGTCATTCTTCTGAATGACGGCTCGTCCTTGGTCTCGTGGTTTCTTGTCCTACTTTGGTACCTTCTCTGCTTCAGTGATGATGAGTCACAAAGACGGACCATCTTTTAGAAGTACGGTCCATTCTCCAATCCGTATTTCTTGCTAGTGCTTTTCACCTCTGCGGAACCTCAGTTTACGTATCAACAAGATGGGTCCATTTTTCACAAGAAAAGATCGTGGTTTGAGTCGTCCTATCCTCCATACTTAGCATATCTACTGATCTTTGGACGACGAGTTAACAGGACGGGTCCGTACATTGAAATTACGGACCGTCAACCTAATCGTGCAATCATTCCTGCCCTGCACCATTTCTGAAGTTTGGACTACGTGTCCAAAGGACGGGCCCATCCTTTGAAAGCACGGCCCGTCAACTACCCCATCTTCACTGTAATGTTCCAGCTTCTGCTTAGTTTCCAACATTTTGCTCAAGGATCCAATTTGCCTCCACACTTAACCAAAAGCATCAAATCCACAGATAAAATGATAAAGAACTTGTGAAAAACCTAAATATTAAGCGCCGAAAGTGACGTATTTATATGACACATCAACACCCTCAATTTAAGACTGTTGCTTGTCCTCAAGCGACACAAAAACTATTCTACAACGACGCTATGGCAAAAGAAAACTAGGAACTACGGTAGTCATATGATTTAGCAATTTAGCTCATAACAAGTATCCCCCCTCCCCTTTTCAATACAAAACCAGTGCATGTGTTCTGACTATAAATGCAACACAAGAGGATCCATGGATGACATTACACTATCGTAGCATACACATACGAGACTCACACTAACAGTTAGCAATCAAAGTTGCTCTAGTGACCTCACAACAAAGAAGTCCCAGTCACATAATAATATAATCAAGAATTTGGGGACTGAACAAAGACACTCGCACTCACAATAGATATTCAAGCATTGCCTGCACAATACCATCGGCTTGCCCTTATTTTCTATGCCTCGACCTTAAGACAATTGGACTAGGATCACTATAGGACTTCTTTTGGCTTGTAACATAGGCTTGGGGATGGGTATGGTAGATATGGAAATCAGTGACTAAGCCCTCCTTGAAACTACGCTATATTTTTTTTATTGTTTTTCTTCTCCACTTATCGGACCAACTCTATTCTTTTCCTCTTTTTTTCTCCCTTTTTATTTTTCAACAAGTGACGGGTGCAGCTTTTGGTTCAAATTCAACTGTTTTTCACATTTTATTTTTCTTTCTTTCTTTTCTTTTTCTTTGTTTTCCTCTTTCTTTTTCTTTTCTTTAACATGCCCGCCACACCTGTTATTTCCCTTTTTCATTACTAACCTTCTCTTTTCATACCCCTACTCCTCACTCAGCTCTACAATAGCCACCCTCAACTTAGGCGATTTGTCTGAATTGAGGTATAGGATGTCCAAGGAGGGACCAGGGCCAAACTAAAGATTTTGCAAAAAGACGAGGAAGGTGATCAGGCTAATCAACAAAACGAGTCAATTTAGGCTCAAAATCAGGGATCAAAGGTGTAATGACCATTCCGGTCATTTCCACGTATACGTTTTCCTTGTGTCGTTAGAGCTTGATTGTAGCGGCCCCAAGTCATTTAAGGCTTGTAGGGACCGGTATTTTGGTGTCGGGTCCATTTGTTTGGTCGTATGATAAGTTTTGAAGACAAGTAAGTCGGCAAAAGTTATCGTAAGTTTCTTTAATAAATTTTTTGAACTTTGGGTAAAATGTCTCAGGGCTTTTATCCCAATATTTAAAGAGTTAGAAGTCCCCCAAAATACCAAATCGAAGGTCTACGAGTCTAGTTTCCAACGCACAAAACCTCACGTCCAACTGATCTCCGAGTAAAAAGTTATGACTGTTTTACCGTGGACTGCCTGGCAGCAACGGGTTGCAAACCGGGTCGCGAACCGGGTCGGGTCAAAATCGATTTAAAGCCTCAACTTCACGTTTTAAAACGCCATTTCAGTTCTGAAATAGTGAGAAAACATAAGGGAGGGTTCCAAGAGAGTTCTTGAGTATCAAAACCATGCGATGGTGAATTGCGAACCTAAATATAAGAATTTTATTAGCATCGAGCGTATATTTGGGAATATTTTATTTTAAAGTTATGTTTTTATTACCTTTTTTAAAAAGTATTTTAAAGGTCTATGAAAAATATTTTTATTACGATATAATTGTATATGTATTTATTTTATAAGGTTTTTATACATTGTAATATTTTAACGGAGATAGTAAATTTAGTTATGTTGAAAATTATTATTATAATATAGTAGGTTTTATTTGAAATGATTTTCTATTAATTATGGTATATTTAAAAAGTTATATTTATTTTACCACGAACTTATGCAATACCCAAATATATACGTAATAGGATAGAATCAATTATAGTGTGCTAACCCCACACTTCCACGTGGGATTAGCTAAATGTGGCAGCAACTATGTGACCACGTGTGAAGCATAGGTGAGGACAACTAACCTAGTCCTTGAATCATTGTTGCTGTACTAATATAGATATATATAATATGTATTATGTAGGTATGTACTGAGATATTATTTAGGAGCAATTGTTGATAATCCTTGGGCATTTTGAATAGGCACCAGTGATCTTTCTTTTCTTTATATATGTATAAGCTAAACATACATAGCTACTATACGCATTCAGTCGAAGACTAATTTAGCAGGAGAAACATTCTACTGGTGGTGTGAGATTTGATCACCGAAATAAAATCAATTATCGACGTCAAGTTATTCAAGCTCGAGTTCAAGTTTGATTTCGTTTCGGAGCTTCTTTTCGGAGAGGTTCGAGCTTGTCATCGGACGACAGGTAGGTTACGGTTTATTTTGCCTAGACTCCACATATATAGGATAAAATTGTATTAATGGGCATCCTTGGGTTGGTTTATTAGGTTGGTACCACAGACCTCGACCGCTTTATTCATGTCCGCCTACTTTTGTTCCTCCGTTGCTTATAGTACTTGCCGATATATTTTATTTACCCTTGTGGTTTTGTGAGGCCTTGTTGACTCTGGAACATAGAAGGTGGGATTTTGGGAATGTCCGCGAGTCCTGGGCATAGAATTATCCTTCTAGGCTGGTTATGCTTGCTGAGTAGCTGTGGGCCTGTGCAGGGTTGATAGGTTGATTGTGAGCTGCTGGGCAACTATTGTGTGTGATCATACCATTTCCATGCATATAAAGAGGTTTTATCCATGTTTTACTATGGTTTTGGCTTCGGGCCTACTGACACTATTTTCTAACCTTGCATGGCCCGGGGGCCCGTTTTTAATGGAAATGATTTGGAAATGGTTTGATTTAACTTGTGAATATTCCTGGGTAAAAGAAAGTAAAATTATGTTTTAAAACACCAGTTTTACGATTAACGCTAGACTCGGCAGGGCCGGGGTGCTAGTTGAGTTTTCTTGCTACTTGAGATGATTTTTAGCCTCGGTCGGACCGAGCACCTGAGATGACTTTCTACTGTTTAGACCCGGTTATGCCCGGGTACCCTTGGAGGGGTTTTTGAGATATTTTCCTACTACTTTAGTCCTGGACAAGGTCTGGGCATGCATATTCGAGACTGGGTCTCTATCTTGAACCCGGACTTGCTTCCGGACGATATGTTTTGATACTGAGTTTTAGTATGGGGTCAGGGACCTCCATGGACCTTGCCATCCGGGCCAGGGGCTGCGGGCTGTGTGTGCTGGAGGAAGGGTATACGGTGGAGTAGAGGTATACGGGTAGTGTCCTTCCATGGAACCTACCTGCTGCGCCGGATCGACACCGGAGGAGGTACATACAGGGATACCATTTCACCTGAGATCTTCATGCATCATATCATTCATTGTTTGAGGCTCCACCCTTGTTTGTTGTTTGTTGATTGTACGCTCCGGTAGTATGAGATGCCGGAGGGTTTGTTTTCACTTGTTTGTGTTCCTCAGTTGTATGGGCGGTCGGGGGACTGTAGGTAGACTCTTGCTATTTACTTACATAATTGTTCCCTGTTACAGTTAAGTATGAAATTGGTTACTGCTAGACTGTTAGTTTCTGGACTTGAGATTGATATGATTAGTTGAGTTTTATTCATGTCTCTGAGCATGCCTATCATTACTCTTTCCCTCTTCTTATACTTGAGGTTACCGGTATATCATCCATTTCGTAAACTTATTATGTATACACTGTTATTGCAAGGACCCCAGGTGCATTACTTCTTACTTCCACCTTGCCTATGGTGTGTATATTCTGCTTACTGGCCTCACATGTAGTTCTGTTGATTTCCCTCTGGGCTAGTTCACATGTAGTTCTGTTGATTTCCCTCTGGGCTAGTTCCTATGTACCTTTCGTTGATGTCTGTGACTGCTTGATCCTATTCTGTCCGTTACTACACTTTTATCTTATATGTGCCCAGTCGGCCTATGATACCTACTGGGTACCTTATGCTTCGCATTTGGTGCTCACCCTATCCCCCTGCATCTTTGGGTGCAGATCCTAGCGTGGGCCATCGCTGTTAGATCACTATGATTCATGCTTGGAGATCTGTTGTGGACTACTTCAGACTGAGGGTGAGCTCTTGGCGATCAGAGCTTAGATTTAGTTTATCTTTTGCTTCATGTACTCTATCACTATGCAGAGACATCTTTATATATTGTTTTGGATCGTTTGCACTCCATGTATGTAGTTTTGGCTCTATACTATGATACCAGGTCTTGGGGTTTTGTTTAGTTTCCGCATATGTATATATATATACTGCTGTTATGTATTCACCTCATCTTACTCTCATACTTTTGCTTATTAAATTGTTCTTCCGCTTATTTGTTAGATAGTAGCCCATTACTAACCGTCCTGGGCTATGGGCATTGGTTTGCCTATTGGAGGGTTGTAGGTGCCATCATGACCGAGAAATTAGGTCGTGACAAAAGGGTATTTACATCATTTGGTCGGTCATTTGGATAAAGTGGAATAATTCAAAAATGGCCTATGATCCTTTCCTAACCAACCATCCTAGAAACTAAGCAAGACTAACCGGGCAAGTTCTAGATTGGCACATAACGCAAGAACAAGTCAAAATAAGCTCACACACTCATGGAACAGAGTCAAGCAATTGCATGCTAATTATCAGGTTCGTGCTCTAGCTTAAGCCATTCATCAAGTCGATTAAATCCTAATGTCATGCATGGATCCATAGCGGTCAATCTATCAAGGACAGATACAACCATGTCACACAAAAACTTGGAGGGGTCTCCATTTTTCAATCAAAATTTCAGTTCCAAAAATCATAGCATAGGCCGCGCTAAGTTCCTTTTCTTCTTTTACTATATACACCCTATACTACACATGCCGGTTCAACAGACAAATAAAAATCCTTAGGGAAAGAACACAGGCAAGAAAACCCTAAGGATTTGGGTACCTTTTGGGTACCCTCATGGGTTGCCTCCCATGCAACGCCTGATTTACCATTGCGGCACGACGCTGGTTTCTCGGCTACTCAGACTTCGCCAAGAAACCCATCAAAAATAGCGAACACCCCATGATGTTCCCACCCCACCAAAAGAGATGTGCATTGTCCTTAATGCACTGATGAAAATACAAAACATAAGGGGGCGAGAACATACTTTTGGCGCCTAAGCACTGGTGTCTGGTGTCGCATCCTTCGGGCCCTCATGATCGGTGCCCGTAGTAGTTTTTTCAACAACTGAGGCTGCCTCCGGAGTCCTCTCATCAATGGTAACAGCTGCTCGAGTATCTCCCTCATCAACTACTCCTGCACTGGGGTCTAAAGAAGTTACAGTACCAATCCCGGAACTACCTCGGCCTCTACCATCCACCTTGATCTGGTGCTCCACCAAGGATCCCTTTGTCGCTTTCCCCAACACTTTTCTTGCCTTCTTCGTAGCCCTTTCTTCTTTATTTTTCTGAGATTTAGGACTAAGCAGGGCATCATCACCCACAAGATTTTTGTCCTTTCTCTTCCTTTACTTTTCAGGTGCGGGGTCTGTAACAGGCTCACGAGGGGGAGATGGTGCCAATAAATCAATATACTCCTCATCCGCGATCTCTGCTGGCGGTAACTGTATGTCTGGCACCTGCCTCTTTTGAATAACATCTATATTAGCCCGAACCTTTGCAAGCTCAATGAGGATGGCGGTGAGGTCTGGAATAGTCAAGTTCCACAGTCGATCATTAACCCGAATCTCAATGGTGTCCAATCATGCATTCAAACTATTAATCGACTTTTGGACTGGCACCATGGCATCTGCTATCTCACGTCAGATCAGTGGCTTCACTAAGGTTGAAAACTTCTTAATCTGTTCTTCTGCATGGCAGGCCGCTTTGGCGACCTTACTAAATACCTCACTGGTGAAGACGTGTGTCTGACCCTGGTTGCTGGATCGCCTGGACTGAGACGATGAAGATGGACCAGCTGCTGCTGATGGTCCAGAACCCAGTCTAGTCTGCTCACCATATACTATCAACGCATCCGATGGCAAATCACCACTAGGCTCTGGCAAGTCGGCTGCTGTGGCATAAGCTATAGTTCGTGCCACCGGGTTGGTGGCATCTCAAATCAAAGCTACATCCTGAAAACTGGAAGCATAAACGATCCAGTCAATGCCCTGTATTTCGGTCACCTCCGCAGCCTGGCAAAGCTGAGTGATAAAGCATGGAAAAG
Organism: Jaltomata sinuosa; assembly: GCA_003996215.1. Taxonomy (NCBI): domain Eukaryota; kingdom Viridiplantae; phylum Streptophyta; class Magnoliopsida; order Solanales; family Solanaceae; genus Jaltomata; species Jaltomata sinuosa. Next base: position 26,235 of record QJPP01001278.1, read on the forward strand.
GCATGGTGGTGGACAGCCTCAATGCTCGCTCTCTGATTTCTTCCGCAATAACGCGAGCAATAATAACATTATAGTGGGCCATGAACGCAACAACCAAAACAGCCCGGTAATGACTAAGGGTGTTATCTGCTATCATTGGTACTAACAAGTGTCTAACCACTGCCCACCAAAATTTTCCCGCTACATTCAGCGTTGCCTTGCTAATCTTAGGTATACTCGCTGTCAACCAAGGAGGATTGCCATATGTGATAAGTGAGGCAATCCACTGATAAGGTATATTCTTCTTTCTCACCTGCTCTATACGAGCATCAAAGTCTGGCTGGGAAGCTGGAGCTACAAAGTTCAGGCCATAGAAAAACCACTGAATGGTGCGCTCTAAGATGTCGACCTGTACCCCCCGAATTTGTACTCTCTGAAGAGCTGGCTCTGACCTCAGATTTTTTCCTTTCTCACACAGGTTCATCAATATAGCTGCATAGATAGCATATAACTCACAGATAATGATTGAGTTGTATGGGCCAGCTGGCCGGCTCATCCACTGCAAACCGTAGTGATTATACAAAGCCTTGACATCCGCCATATCATCCAGACCTATCGACCGGATCTCAACCTCCTCGTGAATACTCCACCGGTTTTGCCCTTTTTCATTCAGTGCCTGACCCTCATGATAGAGCCTAGATGCACCCTCAATGGCCCAGAAAACCTGATCCCGTACTCTGGTATTCTTGCATCTGAAGGTGGGTGGATCTACAGGAAAACCCTCATCAACATGCTGCTCTTCAGTGGTCGGAGCCTCTTCACCAAACTTTCTAGCAGCCTCACTGTGGCTCGGGGCTCGCACTTTCAGAATCTAAGCCTGACCCCTCTCCATGCTTGCTACCGGATCCTGAAGCTTCTCCAGATTCTGAACCTTTGGACCTACTTGCTTCTGGAGTTTCTCTAGACTCACCCTCTCCCTCTTCAGACTGGGGAGGAGTGGTTTTTGATTGGACCATAGCTTGCTGCCTCGTGGTCCTGGGAATGGCCTCCGGGTCAAAATCGATTCATAAACTATTTCTGATCCGCTCTCCTCCGACTAAGTGGCCTCATCTTAGATTTGTCTATGTTTTCGGATGAGAGCCTCTGAGTCTTTGGCTTTGGTCATTTTAGGTGTGTTTTCATGAGGAATGGTACCTGCGGAGTAGAACTTATTAGTACAAATCATGATCACAAAAAGAAACAAAAGAAAAATTATTTCAGCATTGTTTACAGTACAGGGATGACGGCTCGAAAAATGGTCCATCGTTTGGAACGACGGATCCGTCCTGTGAGTCGTCTTCCAGTTTTAGACATCAGCAACTTCTTCTTTTTCTTTTCAGTGACTACGATTCCAACAACGGGCCATAGTTCAAAACTACGGTCCGTCCTATTGATTCGTCGTTTGAATTCAGAGATTATAGGCTCATGGTGATGTTTACGAGTCAGTCGAGGTCCGTAAAAGTGGATTACGGTCCGTATGTTGACCCATAATTTCTGGGTAACCAAAATTTATGATCAAAACTCCCTTCTATTATGTTTTTCCACTATTAAATAAGTTTTCATGACTGAAAATCACATTATTTAGAATTTTAAACAGCCCATAACACAGACTCATCACACAGTTGCTTAGGGTTTCAAAAAGGGATTGTTCATTAACAACATCCCTTTAAAATTAATAACATGAAGAACACAACGAAAACTTACCCTTGATAATCTTAGTCTTGTTTGTATGTGAAGACTACTGTGTGATCGACTTTGTGCATTCAAGAGTTGTGAGAAGTTACTTTGTGGGAATATTTTTGGGAGTTTGAGTCGGATTAGGAGAGAAGGAGGGAATAATTTTGAATTTTTCCTTTTGAAAGTGGAGTTTTCCTTTCATAGAGGGGAAGAAGTAGGTAGCGACCGGGTCGGGTTCTAAAAATTTTTTAAAAAATGGGCCGACCCAGCTGCTTTTACTGTACCTGGGACTTACAGGTCAAAATGACGGTACGTCATTTGAAAGACGGTTTGTCATTTGAAAGACGGTTCGTTGTTAGACCCGTAGTCTTTGATTTTTGACCTTACCAGCTGCCAGGAATGACAGATGAAATGATGGTCCATCGTTTGGGACAATAGACCATTTCTGTGAGTCGTGGTCTGTTTCCAGAGACCTGTCCTTGCCACTTCAGGAACCACGACTTAATCGACGACCCCTCCTTTGAAAGGACGGTTATTAAACAAAATCGTGGTTTCTGGGAACTCTTGCAGTGGTCGTCTTTTCCTCCTCATCTGCACAGACAACAAACCTTAACCTTGGGTTGGCTCCCAAGAAGCGCTTGATTTAACATCGCGGCACGATGCAAGTGTTTTGGCTACTCAGACTTCACCAAAACATTCTACAATCACTAAAGTTTACCACTAACCTAAATTATAGTACAATTTCATGGGTTGCCTCCCATGGAGCGCCTGATTTAACGTCGCGGCATGATGTAGGATGCTTGACTACTCAGACTTTATCAAGCTCCTTGGGTGGGACGAACTCATCAATGCTCCAAGCTTTAATAGTTTTGATCTCCTCTGATATACCGAAATAAGCCTTGATCCTTTGCCCATTTGCCTTAAACCTTTTCTCCTCATGATTCTCAAGGTCAATAGCTCCATGTGGAAAAACTTGAACCACCGTGAATGGTCCAATCCACTTGGACTTCAACTTGCTAGGAAACAAGCGAAGTCTAGAATTGAAGGGCAGGACCAAGTCACCCGGCTGAAAATCTCTCCTCTCTATTTTTCGGTCATGATACAGCTTCATACTTTCTTTGTACAGGGCTGAACTTTCATATGCATTCAGGCGGAACTCATCCAACTCATTCAACTGCCCTAACCTCTGCAATGATGTTGTACCCCAATCCAAGTTCAGCTTCTTTAGAGCCCACATGTCCTTGTGCTCTAGTTCAACCGGAAGATGTCACGCCTTACCAAACACAAGCTGATACGGAGACATGACTATTGGAGTCTTCTCCGCAGTTCGGTACGCTCATAAAGCATCATCTAGCTTTTGTGACCAATCCTTTCTATTGTCATTTACAGTCTTGGACATGATTGACTTGATTTCTCTATTGGAAACTTCCACTTGCCCACTTATCAGAGGATGATAAGGGGTTGCAACTCTGTGTTTCACTCCATATTTTTCAAGCAATGAATTTAACAATTTGTTGCAAAAGTGAGAGCCTCCATCGCTTATAATAGCTCTTGGCGTACCGAACTTTGAAAAGATATTCTTTTTCGAGAACGCTGTGACACATTTACCTTCATTTCTTGGAAGCGCAACTGCCTCCACCCACTTGGACACATAGTCAACAGCCACCAATATATGTTGGTTCCCATCCGACAGCATGAACGGACCCATGAAGTCAATGCCCCAAACATCAAATAGCTCAATCACAAGGATGGGGTTCATAGGAAGCTCATGAATCCTTGATATGCCTCCTTCTCTCTGACATCTGCTGCAAGTGTTAGCAAACTCATGGGCATCTTTATGAATAGTCGGCCAATAATAACCGCATTGCAAGATCTTATGGGCAGTCTGGATACCACTATGAGGACCTCTAATAGGGGAGGAATGGCAATCTTCCAATATCACCATCATCTCAGCTTTTGACGCACATCTTCAGATCATAGTGTCAGCACACACACGGAACAAGAATGGCTCTTCCCAAAAATATTTCTTCACATCAGACATGAACTTTCTCCTTTGGTGAACGGACATATCATCAGGCACTAAATCACTTGCCAAGTAGTTGGCAATGTCCATGAACCATGGAATCAAGTACTGAGAAGCAGCCAATACCTGTTCATCAGGAAACAAATCATCAATCTCGAGCACATCATTCAGCTTCAGCATAGCTTCTTCTTCCAACCTAGACAAATGATCTACCACGTGAATTTCTGTACCCTTGCGGTCCTTAACTTCAAAGTCAAACTCCTGCAGCAGCAGTACCCATTAATCAACCTTGGTTTTGCATCCTTCTTCGCTATTAGGTATCGAAGAGCTGAATGGTCAGTATACACCAACACCATGGTGCCAAGCAAATAGGATCTAAATTTCTCGAAAGTAAAGACCACAACAAGGAGTTCCTGTTCAGTCACAGTTTAATTTTTCTGAGCCAGATTAAGTGCCTTGCTAGCGTAGTAAATAGGATGAAGAATCTTCTCGCGCCTTTGGCCTAGGACTTCTCCTAGCGCCACCCCGCTAGCATCACACATAACCTCAAACGATTGCGACCAATCAGGAGCAATAATGATAGGAGTTGTAACCAAGTTCTCTTTGAGGCACTCGAATGCCCTGAGATAGGCATCGTCAAATATAAATTTTACATCTTTCTCCAACAACTTGCACAATGGTTTTGCAATTTTGGAGAAGTCCTTGATAAATCGCTGATAAAACCCAGCATGCCCCAAGAAACTCCGAATACCCTTCACAGAAACGGGTGGAGGAAATTTTTCAATCACCTCAATATTCGCCCTATCAAATTCTATGCCCTTTTTAAAATTCAGTGACCAAGCACAATGCCCTCTTTAAACATGAAGTGACACTTCTCCCAATTCAGCATGAGGTTGCATTCCTCATACTGTTTCAACACACAGCCCAGATGATTTAGACAATCTTCAAAAGAGTCACCTACCACAAAAAAGTCATCCATAAAGACCTCTATCATGTCCTCCACCATATTCTTGAAAATATAGACATCATACATCATTGAAAAGTTGCTGGCGCATTACAAAGACTGAACGACATCCTCTTGAAGGCAAATATCCCATATGGGCATGTGAATGTGGTTTTCTCTTGGTCTTCGGAGGCAATAAAGATCTGATTATACCCCGAATAAACATCAAGAAAACAGTACCAACCTCTACCTGCAAGACGGTCTAGCATCTGGTCCATGATTGGCATTGGAAAATGGTCCTTCTCAGTCCACGCATTCAAATTTTTGTAATCCATGTATATGCGCTAGCCTGTCACTGGCCTCATCGGAATCAGCTCATTCTTAGCATTAGGAACCAAAGTAATCCCTCCTATCTTTGGTACACACTGAACTGGGATCACCCACTTGCTGTCAGAAATTGGGTAAACCACACCTTCATCCAACCACTTTATGATCTCTTTCTTGATGAATTCTTGCATAGGCTAATTCACCTACATTGATGATCAATAGATGGTACACAATCAGGCTCGAGCTGGATTTTATGAGTACAATTACAGGCAGAATCCCAATAATTTCTGCGATGATCCACCTGATAGCTCTCTTAAACATCCGCAATACTGAAACCAGAGCTTCAACTTGCATTTTGCTTAGATCTACAACAATGAGAACCGGTAGAGTCTCATGATCTCCCAAGAATATGTACCGAAGATGAGCTGGCAGTGCTTTAAGCTCCAAGACTGGAGGCTCCTCAATAGATAGATGAGCTATTGGTTATGTCCTATTCTTCAAGTCCAAGTCCAGCTTCTTTGGTGCGTAAGTGTAAGAACCCCAGCCAGTAAGTGCTGCAACCATCTCATCATATTCATCAATGTCATCACCTTCAAAATTCATAATGACTGCTGTAAGGGCTTCGACACCAAGTCTCTCTTTAATCGGTGCAACTAGCTGGTCCTCATCAACCACATCTATCACTGACACCACTCTCATATCATCATGGTGCTTCATAGACTTGCACATATTAAAAGTTACCTCTTTATCGTTCAACCTGAATTTCATCTAACCTATTTCTAAGACAACCAAAGCATGCCCAGTAGCCAAGAATGGTCGCCCCAATATAATGGGCACCTCAAAGTCAACCTCGCAATCCAGAATGAAAATTTTTGCAGGAAAGATGAAAGTGTCAAGCTTTACCAATACTTCATAAAGAATTCCCACAGGCCTCTTCACCGTGCGATCAACCATAAGTATCCACATTGTAGTCGGAGAGGGGGATCCCAAGCCCAACTGATTATAAACTGTGAGCGGCATCAGGTTGATACTAGCACCTAGATCACATAAAACTTTTTCAAAGTAGAATGCTCCAATAGTGCAAGGAATGGTGAAGGCTCCAAGATCTTCCTTCTTCTGTACCATAGAATGGGATGCTATTGCACTACAGTGGTGCAAATTATTTACTGGCTTAAAACTGACCGTTCTCTTCCTCATTACCAGATCCTTCATAAATTTTACATAACCAGGAATCTGTTCTAATGCTTCAACCAATGGAATATTGACTGACAACTTCTTTAGCATGGAGATGAACTTGTGAAATTTTCCATCCTCGATCTTTTTTTTCAACCTCTAGGTGTAAGGAGGAGGAGGTAGTGGCATGGGTTTCAGGATTGGTGCAACGTTTTTGCTCTTCTCCTTCTTTTTAGAAGGTTGTTTTTCAGATGACCCTTCACGACTATCTTTCTCCTCAGACTCGGCTACAATCTTAGCATCATCCTTTTTAGCTTTGGATGGTTCATCAAAACAATAGGCATGGGGGGATCAATAGTCAGCCTACCACTTCGAGTAGTTACTGCCATAACCTATCGATCATTTTTTGGATTCTAAACCGTGTCACTTGAGAGAGTACCTTTTTGGAGCGGATTCTGGTTTGTTGACAACTGTGAATCTGTGTCTCAAGTTGTTTCATATAGACAACGTGGGACTCCATCTTTTGATTAATACTTGAAAGTTCATCTTTTATCTTCTTCATAATCACATCCGTGGAGTCAACCTTTTGGAACACTTTATTGATCAGATCTCTCATGGTGGGTTGTCCAGGCCACTCTTCATGAGTTGCAGGCAGAACATACAGGTGACTCCTATCGTTCTTGTACCCATCCTTCTTTTTCCAGTCACCATATGCTCTAGCTCTGTAACCAGACCGATTGTAGTAGTCATCCCTATCTCTATTTCGACCTTGATTTCCTTGGATAGAGGCCCAGAAATCTGCCCCTTGATCATTCAGATAACTAATTTCTTCTTCAGATAAGTACCCGTCTGACCTTAGTGCTTTGCCTTGGGAACCTACCACTTTAACTTTTTCTACTCCCTCAGCCAAGAATTTATTTATTAGTAACCCAAGTGTCATTTTCATCTCAGCCTGTGTGTGCTTAATATCTTCTATCTCATTGGGATCCACAGACTTGACAACTACATAAGTACCTACTGACGTTTCCACATCTCTCGTATGTCATGCTCGATTTGTCTTGTAACCCTATCCAAACTCTCTGCAGCTTCAAGGTATGTGTTTTTCATGAATGCACCTCCAATCACAGTATCAACTACAACTTTAGTATTTGCATTCAGGGACTTATAGAATATCTCCATCAGATGCCTGTGAGGGATTCTGTGCCTCAGAACTTGCTTCATCTTCTTCTTGAACCTTATCCATGATTCATATAGAGCTTCTGTAGGTAGCTGCCTAAAATTATATATCTCCTGCTTCAGCTGCAACATCCTAGAAGGAGGAAAGAACTGCTCTAGAAACTGAGTCTTCAACTCATACAACGAGTATATGGAACTATCAGGCAGTTCTGAGAGCCATGCAGTTGCCTCATTAGTCAATGAAAATGGGAACAACCTCAGTCTGATAGCCTCTTGACCCACTCCTGGCATGTTATACAATTTTCTGATGCTCACAAAGTTATTCAAATGTAGAATTGCATCTTCAGTCGGCTTTCCTGAATAGAGTCCTTTCATGGTCAATAGTTGAATCATGGCACTAGTAATGTCAAACTTCGTCCTGTCAGCCAATGGTGGTAGTACTATGGGCCCAGTGGAGCCATATTCCTCCTCATCATAATCATCTACATCATAATACAGAGGATCCTGGCTTTGCTACTGCATCTGTCAACCCCTATTATATGGTGCGCGATGAGGTACTGCCTCATCCCAGACCGCTTGATGCCTTCTATGTCTTGTTCGCTCAGCTGCAGCGTTTCGAGCTGCAAGATCTTGTGCAGTTTTCTCATCTTTGGCAGGAAGGGCATCTTCGCCTTCCTTCTGGCGTGCTGTTTCATCCGTTTTCTATTGCTCGGTTTCAGCAATTAACCGATCTATAATCTTCTCTTGAGTTTCATGCTCTCCATTCTTATCCATGTTTCTCAGTGTTTTGGAGAGCTCCGTATCATAAGGGATCAAGGGATTGCCTTGACTCCTCGTACTTGGCATGCACAAGTGTGCTACCTGTGACCAAAACAAAAAGAACAGAAAAATTAAAATCAGGAAATAAGGACTAATAGTGAATTAAACACAATCTCACTTAATCCTAAATCGTATTCCCCGGAAATGACACCAAAATTTGATGCACCTAAATTACACCTCTAAAAGAAGCGCAAGCGGTCGCTGTTCAAATATAGAACCCAACTAAAGGTTGGGGTCGATCCAACAGGAAATATGGTAGGACTAGGGTCAATTAGTGTTTACTCAGTCTTTTAGTCATTCATTTCCCGCAAAGGGGGGGGGGTTAAAGTAACAAGTAAAAATCATAATGTGAATTAGTAAAAAGTAACAGAGATCAATTTCAACAGTTGTTATCAATAAGAGAAGTGACTAGGGTCGTGTTCCCCATGAGATCATAACTTAGTAAGGCTTTTGTACTTGGTTAACTAGTTTAGTGCTTAGCATGCATAATCGGTAAGTTAGGTTCACCTAATTCCTTAGTCCATAAACTAGGTGAATTTCACCACACGCGTTGGTCCGGCCGTGGGTGTCACTTTACTAACCCTTACCCTTGATTCCAGATTAGCTATTCTCGGACAAGGTCAAGCTATTAGATGAGGGTTGATAGCCTTAAATCTTATTGTTAACAACCCTTTTCCCATCCGTTACCTCCTTGGTCCGGCAAGTAAGGATAAGGCGAGTTCTAACGTTGTGCACCGTTAAAAAGAAATCAAAATGAAGGGAAGAATAATACATGCCTAAACACCTCCCTAGATTACCTAAGTACTTTGCGTACTTCGTTAATCCTTCATGTTTCCCACAACCTTAGTTGTGGATTTTAGCTACACATGTTCATAAGCATGCTTTAATGTTTGTTTGAGTAATCATCAAGAGAGACTTATAATAAAGAATAAAGAAAAGAGGAATCTTGAAGAACAAACTCAAGAACACTTCAATATTAAGAACTTGTGTCCGAAATCAATACCAAAATCAATACCAAAATCAATGTAACAAAATATCTGAAAGTAACTTGAAATAATTTGTGAACAACAGAAAATAAAACCAAAGGGAAAGTATTTATAGACAAAAAAGAAATGTTATCCTAAACAAACTAGGAAACTGGCTCAGCAGGGACCACGAGTCAAATTGACGGTCCATCATTTGGAACGACAGTACGTAGTCTTCTCAGGTCAATCGTGGTCCCGCTGGTCAATGTCTTCTGGCATAAAAACTTTGGATGGAAACACGAATCATACTTCTGAATGATGGCTCATCCTTGAACTCATGGTTTCTTGGCCCACTTTGGTACTTTCTCTGCTTCAGTGATGACGAGTCACAAAGACGGACCATCTTTTGGAAGTATGGTCCATTCTCCAATCCGTAATTCCTACTAGTGCTTTTCACCTCTTTGGAACCTCCATTTACGTATCAATATGACGGTTCATTCTTCACAAGAATGGACCATGGTTTGAGTCGTCCTGTCCTTCATACTTAGCATATCTTCTTATCTTTGGATTACAAGTCAACAGGACGGGTCTATATTCTGAAAGTACTGACCGTCAACCTAATCATGCAATCATTCCTTCCCTGCACCATTTATGAAGTTTGGATTTCGTGTCCGCAGGATAGGCCCGTCCTTTAAAAGCACGGCCCGTCAACTTTCCCGTCTTCACTGTAATGTTCTAGCTTCATCTTAGTTTCCAACATTTTGCTCACGAATCCAATTTGCCTACACACTTAACCAAAAGCATCAAATCCACAGATAAAATGCTAAAGAACTTGCAAAAATCCTAACTATTAAGCGTCGAAAGTGACATATTTCTATGTCACATCAGTGAGCCATTGGGCTAATCTGTTGTTTGCGAGCATATTATTCATGCAAAGGAATTTTCTGCATGTTGTACTACTGATTTGTCTTCGGGCCTACTATAAATGGTTTTCTAAACTTTGCATGGCCCCGAGGGCCGTATTTTGATAAAATTATTATAAAAGCATTTAGAACTAATTTTTATGAAACCTCTTAGGGTAAAGAGGATATTGCGATGATTTTATCACCAGTTTTCATCCTGATACTAAACTCGGCTGTTCCAGAGTGCTAGATATGTTTCTACTATATATTTAGACCTGAATACGCTCTAAGAACCCTTTATAAGGATTATTGAGACTTGGATACTGATTTAGACCCGGATACACTTTGGGCACCCTTTTAATGGGGTTTTGAGATTACTACTACTCATTTAGACTCGGTTCGATTCCGAACATTTATAATGAGGTTCTAATTATTAATCTATATCTGAATATACTCTAGCAGTTATTTGCGATTTTAGTAAGTGGTCTATGAGTAGACCTCCATGTACCTTGCCGATCTAGGCCAGGGGCTACGTGCTGTGAGTTCCAGAAAAGGGGTGTATGGTGGATTTGAGATACTCGGGGGAATCCCTTCCATGGATACTGCCTCTATTGGGCCTTTAAGGTACTGAAGGGGGTAACATAAGGGTTACTATCACACTGGTTCTATTATATCACATCATCATGTATATTTGATCCGAATTCCATCCTTGTTTGTTGTTTGCTTAGTGTACGCTCTAGTAGTATGGGATGTCGAAGGGTTTCTTTCACTTGATTGTGTTCCTGTGTTGTATGGGCAGCCATTGGGATTGTAGTCTAATTATATTACTCCTGTCATATTATAGAGCTTGTTATGGCATTCGGTTCATGGTGGTTTAGTGGAATCTAGCATGTTGAGGCTCCAATTATTGGATCTATTGATTACTCATGGCCTAGTGGTTCCTACATTTTTGAGGCACTATTTATGTGGCCTTCTGAGTATTTATGGTTTAACGAATCCTACCCTATTTCATGGTGTTGGTTTGTGGTTTCAGTTACTTTGTGGCTTAGTTTATTCCATCCTATGGTTGTAATTGTGGGGTTGCTATCTGATTCTCTGATTATGATTGGGTGTTTAAGCATGATTCCATTAGTTATATGGTTTCTAGCTTGATTATGTTTCCATGCTTTCCTTCTTTCCCTTTTCTACTTGAGGTTATCGGTATACCACCATTTTCTCAACTCTCTTATATATATATATATTGTTGTTGCAAGGACTCCAAGTTCATTATTCTTTCCTTCACCTGTGTTCTGTGTTATATATATATCTTATGTGGCTATCTTAGTATGCTTCTAATTCTTGTTGATCTCATTCCATGCTAGTTTCTGTGTGCTTTCTCTATCGATTATATGAACGCTTCTTTGCTATCTGCTATATTACTATTTTTATATCTTATATGCGCTCAGTCAGTCGATGATGCCTACTGGGTACCCGTTGCTTAGAAATTGGTGCTCATACTACACTTCTTCATCTTTCTAGTGCAGATATTAGTGTGAGCTTTCATTATTAATTGCCTGGAGACTTGTGCAGCTTTGGATATTCGAGACTAGGGTGAGCACCTGATGATCGAGGCTTTACCATATCTCATATTTTGGCACTATTACTCTTTATTTATTTGGATACAATTGTATATTCTATTTTATTACTTCTAGCACTTGTATTCTATTAGAAGTTTTTGTACTTTCGATACCAAGTGTTGGGGTTGGTATAGTTTCCTTGGATGGTTATATATTAAAGTTATTTGCTTCCGCGTTGTCTTTATCTTACATCTGCTTCCGCTTGTTTCTACTTATCTTGTGCGTATTGGTTAGGTAGTAGCCCATTACCAACCGTTCTGGGCTACAGGAATTGGTTCACCTACTCGGGGTTGTAGGTACCATCAAGACCTGAGAAATCGGGTCATGACATCTTTGGGCACCCAACCTCCCTAAATTCTTAGAAAAGAAAGATGTAAGATAAATGCCTATGTTTGGGGGGGGGGGAAGAAATGAAAGTATGGGGTGATTGATGTAGGCAAAAGCCTATTTTTGGGTATGTGCACAATGAAATCTAAAGAAGGTATTGAGCTTAAGTTTGGAGGTAGCACCTAGCAAAAATCATGCGAATTGCTTGAAATAATCAAAAGGTTGATGAATGAAAGATAAGAAACGAGTTTGTGCTACCTTTCCTTTTGAATGTTAAAAGAACAAAACAAGGGTGTTGAGATGAACGATTTGGAGAAGAATTGGGATGGGAGAGGTGGAAATAAGGTGAAGTCATTTGAATTTCAAATAATAGCGTTAGGGATGTATTAAATACCTATTCTAAATCATTATCCTCCATGTACCTTAAAACCTTCATAAATACTCACAAGTCCTTAGTGAGTCTGAGCTTTGCAACTCTACATTAGTGGAAAATTACACGAAGGGAAAGCCTATGGTTATATGATTGTGTACTGGAACTTTTTTGAGAAAGTGAGAATAAATTATTCTATCTTATAATCCCTATTATTGTGGAATGCATAATTGCGAGGGGGATTCTCTCTTTGTGTGAGTGGAATTACAACATTGGGGAACGTGGTAAAGTCTTGATCCTAATTAGGGAGAACGAATGTGATAAGTTGTGACGTGAAATTGAGGAAAGTTTTGAATTTTTAACGTCAATGACTTGAGATGCCAATTGGTTTTTGTTGTAAGTTAAAATGTTCCCTGGTTTTGAATGAAAAAGTGTAATGACCCTTCCGGTCATTCACATGTTTTTTCCTTCTTTATACTATTACAGCAGCCTATAGCAGCCCCAAGTCATTTATGGATTGATGGGGCCAGTAGTTCAGTTCTTGGGCCATTTGCTTGGTCTTTATGAAAGTTTCCCTGTTTTAGAGCCTTAACTTAGGAAATCATTGATTTCGATTAACATTCTTGGTAATTGTGCTCAAAATCAATTTCCAATAGTTCCATTAGCTCTGGATCATGGACTTTGGTCTAATTGGACCTTTGATCGAGATATGGGAGCTTTTCAGCTTTGAATTCTCTCTCATTTTGTGTTTTCAGGCTAGTCGGGCTTGTTTGGTTGACTTTGGTCAGCATTCGGAAAAAATGACCTCAGATGAAAATTATGCCAGCGCTGTTAGCTCTAGAATGTCCAGTTTTGGTTAGAGAGACCATTGGTTTGGGTCTCGAGGCTTCCAGACTTAATTTCGGCCCTTAGGTTTCATTTTTGAATAGTTGGCCTAAATGTTGATTTTTGGTGTGGGGCTAACTTTTCATTAAATCAACCTCCGATGGGATTTTCGTCAATTCTATTAGATTTGGAATGTCATTCTCATTTGGGTTTGTGAGACCCCAAATGCGTTCCCTAGGGCCCACCACTTAAAAATCTAACCTTGGCATGTTGCTATTGCTTTGTCCTGATGGTGTGGCGGTAGGGCGTGCGCCTTGGCCGCACCCTGTGCTCTCCTTCCCACTTGGGTGCCACACGCCTGGCCACTTTGTCACCAGCGTGCCCGCGCCTGCCTAGCCACCCGTGGGCCTAGGCGTGGCAGCCTATATAGCTGGCCACTTCTTAAATTTCCAGCCTCATTTCTCTCCTCCTCCAAGTGTTTTCTCCATTGTTATTAGCTCTAAAAAACCATTTCTTCACCTGGTTCATTCATAAAACTTGGAGGACTATTTATTTCTGATCCATGCTCGTTCTTGGCTTCTTTGAATGGTAGGTTTCCTCATTAATTTCTATTAAATTCCATTATTTTCCCTCTTTGATTCCCTTGGTTGTTGGACTATTTGAGCCTTCATTTATGGTCCATTTCCGCTTAATTTTTGAGCATGAACTCCCAAGAACATGGGGAACATTTTAGTATTTTTAATTTCTGGCTTCGAATTGTGGGGCCTATCAACCCGCTTGTGACCCAGATTTTGTCTCGACAATGTTTCTAGGATTATGGGTATTGTTGGATTTGTATTGACGCATAAAATATTATTTTGATAGTAGGTTAACAGTTTGGGCTTTCTCAGAGCAATTCGAGCTTGGACGACGCTGTTCCGGCAGCTAGTCGTCAGATTATAGGCAGGTTATGGTCTTCCCTACCTAAACTTTTTGTATATAGGCTACAACTGCATTAGTTAGTATCCTTGGGTTGGTTTTCTAGGTTGGTACCCCCACACCTTGTCTGTCTCTTTGGTCAGCTTATTTCTTACATTATTTGTAGTACTTATTGTCGAATTGTAATATTACTTTGTGGCTTCCTATGGCGTTTGAATATGCCTCTGGACCATAGATGGTGGGATATTTGGGAATGTCTGCGAGTCCCGAACATTGTGATATTACTTTAGGCTGGATATTCTATGTTGTAGAGCTCATTGTGCCTGTGTTGGGCCGATAGGATTGTTTGTGAGACATTGGGCTAATCAATTATTTGCGATCATATCATTCATGCAAGGGATTTTTTCTTCATGTTTTACTATTGATTTGGTTTTGGTCCTACTATAAATGGTTTTCTAAACTTTGTATGGCCCTAAGGGCCTGTTTTCAGTAAAATGACTATGAAAGGGTTTTGGAACTGATTTTTATGAAACCTCTTGGAATAAGGAGGATATTACGATGAAATTTTCACCAGTTTTCACACTCATACTAGACTCGGCTGTCCCGGAGTGCTAGACATGCTTTTACTATATATTTAGACCCATATACGCTTTAGACACCCTGTATAAGGGCTATTGAGACTTTGATAACTGATTTAGACCTGGATACACTCCGGGCACCCTTTGATGGGGTTTTGAGATTACTACTATTAATTTAGACCTGGATCAAATCCAAGCATGTACTATGAGATTTTGATTATTGATCTAGACCTTGATACATTCTGAGTTGTTATACTTTGAGATTTTGTGTTTAGTATATAGTGGAGGACCTTCATGGACCTTGCCAATTTGGACCATGGGTTATGTGCTGACTGTGCCGGAGGAGGGGTATACGGGTTGTGTCCTTCTATGCATCCTACTTGTTGGGCCTATATGCATTGGAGGAGGTACATACAGGGTTATTATCACTGGTTCTATCATATCACATCATCGTGCATATTGTACTCAGATTCCATCCTTGTTTGTTGTTTGCTCAATGTACGCTCTGGTAGTATGGGATGCTGGAGGGTTTATTTTCACTGGATTCTGTTCCTCGATTGTATGGGTGGCCATTGGGAATGTAGGTCGATTATGTTACTCCTATCATATTGTAGAGCTTGTTATAGCCTTTGGTTATTGGTAGTTTTAGCGGATGTTATCTTGGTATAGTATAAGTTATTTGGAGTCCTATTTGTTGTTGGATTAGTGGTTCCTACATTGATTGAGGCACTATTTATATGTCCTCCTGAGCACTTGTGAGCTAGTAGGTTCTATCCTTTATCGTGGTTCGGAGTAGTGGCTTTCAGTTCTTTGTTGCTTAGTTTATTCCATCCTAGGATTTTACATATAAGGTTAATTCCTGTATGGTCTTATCTTGAAGTTAGGTTTATAGCATGATTCCATTAATTATATTACCTATAGCATGAGTGTGTTTACTTGCTTTCCTTCATTCTCTTTTTTCTTGAGGTTAACGGTATACTACCATCTTTCTAAACTCTCTCTTTATATATATTATTGCTGCAACGATCCAAGTGCGTTCTTCTTTCCTTCACCTGATTATGTGTTATATATATCTCTTTGTGGCTAGCATAGTATGCTTGTAATTCTTGTTGATCTTTATCCGTTCTAGTTTTCGTGTGCTTTATCTATTGCTTTTGTGTCTGCTTCTTTGCTATCTGCTATATTACTATTTTTATATCTTATATGCGCTCAGTCAGCTGATGATGCCTACTGGTACCCGTTGCTTTGCAATTGGTGATTATACTACACTGTTGTATCTTTCTGGTGGAGATATTATTGTGAGCTTTTACCATTAATCGCATAGAGACTTTTGGTGCATTGGATATTCGAGACTAGGGTGAGCGCTGATGATCGGGGCTTGACCACATCTCATTTTATTGCACTGTTACTCTCTATTTATTTGGAGACAGTTGTATATTCTGTTTTGTTACTTCTAGCACTTGTATTCTATTAGAAAATTTTGTACTATCGATACCAAGTCTTGGGGTTGGTGTAGTTTCCTAGTATATTTATATATTTAGGTTATTTTCTTCCACATTGTTCTTTATTATATATGCTTTCGCTTATTTCTACTTATTATGCGTATTGGTTAGGTAGTAGCCCATTACTAACCGTTCGGGGCTATGGAGATTGGTTCGCCTACAGAGGGGTTGGAGATAACATTATGACCTGAGAAATCGGGTCGTGACATCTTGGTATCAGAGCTCTAGGTTCTCTAGTGTCATTGGTACAAGTACATGTATCTAAGTAGAGTCTCGCGGATAGGTACTATGATGTCCGCATCCTATCAGTGGGTGGCTAGAGTGAATTGTTAGGAAAAGTTCTATATTCTTGGCTCCTTATCTTGCGTTCTTTGCTCTATTGACTTTTAAACCTCTTTTATTCCATTCCCTCTCAGATGCCTAGGATGAGTACGACAATGGGTGATGTCGAGGCTTTTGTATCTACTGCTTCAGTGCTTCTGCCAGTGCTAGGATTTTAGAGTGGGAGTTTACTGTATCAGCTAGGGGGTTTGGGGCCAGTCCAACCTCTGATAGGGTTTCATGCTACCCAGCTCTTTGTGACACCGTGACTAGGACTCTTAGTCCTTCGGTGGGTGTTTTAGTACCACAGGTTGGGGAAGTACCCGGTTCTTTGAGCGGTTCTTCAGTTGGATTTGAGATCCCAATTCTTCAGCAAGGTTCTATGTCGGTATTAGAGTTTGAGGCAAGGTTTCACGAGTTCATTAGGCATACTGCTAGGACTGTGCCTACAGAGTTTGAGAAAGTTTAGGGTTTTGTTGTAGGATTGATTTTGTTGCTTCTTTTGGTGATCGAGCACTTGGTTACAGTTTGGACTACCTTCCATCAGGTAGTTGATCGTGCTTGGGCTACAGAGGATTTATTCCCTGAGACTTATGGAGGTAGTGTTAACATGCACCGTTTCCAGGATAGTTTTTGTGGTTCTCAGACTCGAGGTAGAGGATTCTCTAGTAGAGATTATTTACATTGCTTTCTATCTAGCAAACCAGTTTCAGTGGCCCCACGGGTTTCAAACGGTGGTTGTGTAAAGTATGTTGAGCAGAGTAGACATGGGGCAGGTCAGGTTCTTTGAGGGTTATATTTAGGGTGTGTAGGCCATGGTGGCCGAATAGGTTCAATGAGATCTTCCCGTCCGACTTTATTTGGTAAAGCTTGTTTTTAGTTCAGTAATCATGGGAACTTTGATAGGGGTTTCCCCACGATAATACCTTCCAGTCAGCAGGGTCAGCAGGTTTCATCTTCCAGTGTTCCAGTGCCATTGGCTAGAGATGGTGTGCAGGGTATTAGGGGTGGTCCCCAGGCAGTAAGAGGTAGTATACAGAGTGGTAGGGATGGTCCCAAGATGGTTAGAGGTGGTTATCAGCCGGGTGGTTCAGTTATCTGTCCAGAGTTGACAGGCACCGTTCGTGAGAGTAGGGCTTCCGTGGGTTGTTATAGTTATGGAGTGGTTGGTCACTACTCTAGAGATTGTCCTCGGCGAGAGATGATCGAGACTTCAGCATTGACTTCTCAGTCTAGTGATAGACATCATTAGTATGATACCCCTCTTGCTAGGCCAGATATGGAGGTTCTCGATATTTGTTGCTATAAGTATGACTTTTGTTACCCTTAGCTAGTGTTGGTGTTGGTTGCTTTGCAAATGTACCCCTTTTTCATTTATATGCTTATATGCCTACCTATTTCTTGTTTAGTCATATTACTACTTGAGTTGTTGTGCTTATGCATGTAGTTTCTTAGTAGGGTGATCCTTTTTAGTAGTGGATGGGGTGTGATGTCCTTGAGAGGTGACTACCCAGGGTTGTGACTCGTGGGTAGGTCTTGATAGACTCTTTTCCTTGTTGGTTTTATTTCTGATTCTCGTGGTAGTTCAAGAGTTGGTTTGAGTTTTTATTTTCTAGCGGTCGTGAGTAGTTGTAGCCCAGGCCTTTAGCTAGCATTTGCTTGAAGTCTTTCTATTGTGTGGTGTGGTACCGGTAGCGGTGTACTGAGGAAAGTGGTTTTGTCTTAAGGTGAATGGTGTTGGTTTTGCATGTGGGTAATAGACATATTTGCTTCTCTCGAGGAGTTAGAGTCGATCCTTGTTATTTTTGTTGGTTTTTGAAGTTGGCAGGTTGGGTTGCTTTTGTTGTTTTCTTCCATTTCAAATCTGGTTGAGTTAGCTTCTTTGTTCTCCTCAGTTCTAGGTGGGAGGGGTTTTGATCGTAGTACTCTGGTTGAGTTTTTAATTGTGGCATTGCAGTTGAGTTTTGACTATAGCATTGTGGTCAAGTTTTGGCTATAGCATTGTGGTTGAATGTTGATCATAGTATTTTGGTTGAGTTGGGAATTCAGCCTATCCTTTTCCTACCTTATCGAGTGTTGCTAGTCGAGTAGTGGGGGCTAAGGGAATAGCTCCAGGATCTTTTGTGAAAGAGTTTGTCAGTTTTGGTGTATCTTTGAAAAGGGGTTTCATTTGGTTTGAGAGAAGATGGAGATGGCTCCTTGCTTATGTATTTGGGTTTTTAGCAGCTGACTGAGGTGACGACTGAGGGTTTACTTCAATTTGTTATTGATGACTGGATTCGACCGACTAGAAAGTGCAGTGGCATTTTCCTTCGGTAGATTCGAGGTTTGTTTTCCTCTAGTAAGAGTACGAGGCAGTGGCCATTTCCAACAAAGAGTAGTGCGGGCCTTGTATCCATAGTTCTTGAGTCTCTGTTGTTTCCTTCTTTCTTGAATTTTGAGGACAAAAGTCCTTTTTAGTAGTGTATGATGTAATGATCCTTCAAGTTATTTATGTGTTTTTACCTTCTTTGTACTGTTAGAGCTTGCCTGTAGCGGCCCAAAGACATTTATTGCTTGCGGGGATCGATAGTTTGGTGTCTGGGCCATATGTGTGGTCTTTATGTCTGTTTACTTATTTTAGAACCTTAACATAGGAAATCATTGACTTCGGTAAACTTTCTTGGTAATCATGTTTGGAATCAAATTCTGACTGTTCTGTTAGCTCTGGAGTGTGGACTTTTGTCTAGTTTGACCTTTTGTTCGGATATGGGAGCTTTTCAGCTTGGAATTTTCTCTCGTTCTATGTTTTCTAGCCAGTTGGACTTGTATAGTTGACTATGGTCAACATATGGAGAAGATGTCCACGGATGGAAATTCTGGCAGTGCTGTTAGCTCCGGATTGTCTAGTTTAGGCGAGAAGAACCATTGGTTCGGGTCTCGAGTCTTCTAGACTTGATTTTGGCCCTTAGGTTCCATTTTGGAATAGTTGGCCTAAAGGTTTGTTTTGGGCGCGGTCCCACTTTTCATTAAATTGACCTCCGATGGGATTTGTCAATTCTGTTAGATCTGGAATGTCGTTTCTAGTTAAATAGCTTAGCTCGTTTGTGTTTGTGGGACCGCAGATGCATTTATGGGGGCCCGCCGATTGAAAATCTACCCTTGGCATGTTGCTGTTGTTGTAGACTGCTGGTGTGGCGCCAGGGTACCGCCTGGGCCGGTCTGCCTACCTCACCGTGCTAGTGCCCTTGTGCTGTGCCTTTCACCTCGGTGCCAGCATGCCAACGTTATGCCAGCGCCTCGGCACCAGCACACCTGCGCTCGGCAAGGCCGCTGTAGCGCCTGGGCGTGGCAGCTTAAAAGAGCTGGCCAACCTCTTTTCCCCTCATTTTCCCTTCTTCTCCAAGATGATTTCCCCCATTAAAATAGCTCCAAAGCTACCATTTTCTCCACTGATCATTCCCATCAACTTGGAGGTATATTATTGTTGATCCTTGTTCGATTATTGACTTCTAAACCGGGTAAATTCTCTCTTTAATTTCTGTTTCCTCC
The DNA here is from genome assembly GCA_003996215.1 of Jaltomata sinuosa. Lineage (NCBI taxonomy): Eukaryota > Viridiplantae > Streptophyta > Magnoliopsida > Solanales > Solanaceae > Jaltomata > Jaltomata sinuosa. The sequence continues at coordinate 46,246 of QJPP01001278.1, forward strand.
ATTGATTTTCCCTTTTTATTTCTTGATTCTTGGGGCTGTTTTGAGCCCTTTTAATGGTGCAAATCTGCTTAAATTTTTAGCATGTTCACCCGAGAATGTGGGGAACACCATGGTGTTTATCATTTCTAATTTTGGGTTGTGGGGCCCACAGGCCCGCTTGTGACCCGGACTTTGACCCGGTTATGTTTCTAGCATTATGGGAATTGTTACTTTCATTTTGATGCGTAGAATATTATTTTGATAGTTTATTTGGGATTTGGGGATTCTTGGAGCAGTTTGAACTTGGACGACGCTATTCCCGCAGCTAGTCATTGGATGTACGCTATGGTTTTCCCTACCTAGACTTTGTGTATATAGGCTATAACTGGATTAATTAGCATCCTTCGGTTGGGTTTCTAGGTTGGTACCCTCAGACCTTGTCCGCCTTTTCAGTTAGTTTATTTCATGCGTTGTTGGTAGTATTCATTGTAGTGGTGTAATATTACCCTTTTGGCCCTGTGTGACCTTTGTTTATGCCTCTGGACCATAGACGGTGGGATATTTAGGAATATGCACGAGTCCCGGATATCATGATATTACTTTAGTCTAGATATCTGTGTTGTAGAATGGATTATGCCTGTGTAGGGCCGATAAGAATGCTTGTGAGCCATTGGGCTAATCTGTTGTTTGCGAGCATATCATTCATGCAAAGGAATTTTCTGCATGTTTTACTACTGATTTGGATTTGGGCCTACTATAAATGATTTTATAATCATTGCATGGCCCCGAGGGTTGTATTTTGGTAAAATGATTATGAAAGGGTTTTAGAAGTGATTTTTATGAAACCTCTTGGGGTAAAGAGGATATTGCAATGATTTTATCACCAGTTTTCATCATTATACTAGACTCGGTTGTGATGGAGTACTAGATATGTCTTTAATACATATTTAGACCCAAATATGCTCTGGGTACCCTTTATAAGGATTATTGAGACTTGACTACTGATTTAGACCCGGATACACTTTAGGCACTTGAGATTACTACTACTCATTTAGACTCGGTTCCATTCTAGGCATGTACTATGACGTTCTAACTATTGATCTAGATCTGAATATACTCTGGCGGTTATACTTTTGAGATTTTGTGGTTTTAGTATGTGGTCTATGAGTAGACCTCCATGTACCTTGATAATCCAGCCCAGGGGCTATGTGCTACGATTACCGGAGGAGGGGTTTATGGTAGAGTTGAGGTACTCGGAGGAATCCCTTCCATGGATCCTGCCTCTATTGGGCCTTTTAGGTACCGAATGGGGTAACATACGGGTTACTATCACACTGGTTCCATCATATCACATCATCATGCATATTTCATCCGGATTCCTCCCTTGTTTGTTGTTTGCTCAGTGTACGCTCTGGTAGTATGGGATGCCGGAGGGTTTGTTTTCACTTTATTATGTTCCTCGGTTGTATGGGTAGCCATTGGGATTATAGGTTGATTATATCACTCTTATCGTATTATAGAGCTTGTTATGGCCTTCGGTTCATGGTGGTTTAGTGGATTCTATCCTGTTGAGGCTCTTATTATTGGATCAATTGATTATTCATGGCCTAGTGGTTCCTATATTGTTGAGCCACTACTTATGTGGCCTTCTGAGTATTTATGGTTTAGCGAATCCTACCCTCTTTCATGGTGCTGGTTTGTGGTTTCAGTTTCCTTGTGGCTTAGTTTATTCCGTCCTAGGGTTGTAATTATGGGATTGCTATCTGATTCATAATCTTCCGTCCTAGGGTTGTAATAATGGGATTACTATCTGATTCTCTGATTATGAATGGGTGTTTAAGCATGATTCCTTTAGTTGTATGGTTTCTAGCTTGATTATGTTTCCATGCTTTCCTTCTTTCCCTTTTCTACTTGAGGTTATCAGTATACCGCTATTTTCTCAACTCTCTCTTATATATATTTTTGTTGCAAGGACTCCAGGTTCGTTCTTCTTTCCTTCACCTGTGTTCTTTATTATATATATCTTATGTGGCTATCTTATTATGCTTGTAATTCTTGTTGATATCATTCCATGCTCGTTTCTGTGTGCTTTCTCTATCAATTATGTGACTGTTTCTTTGCTATCAGCTATATTACTGTTTTTATATCTTATATGTGCTCATTTGGCCGATGATGCCTACTGGGTACCCATTTCTTAGCAATTGGTGCTCATACTACACTTCTGCATCTTTCTGGTGAAGATATTAGTGTGAGCTTTCATTTTTAATTGCATGGAGACTCGTGAAGCTTCGGATATTCGAGACTAGGGTGAGCACCTGACGACCGGGGCTTTACCACATATCATCTTTTGGCACTGTTACTCTTTATTTATTTAGAGATAATTGTAGATTCTATTTTGTTACTTGCAGCACTTGTATTCTATTAGAAGCTTCTGTACTTTCAATACCAAGTCTTGCGGTTGGTATAGTTTCCTTGTATGTTTATATATTAAGGTTATTTTCTTCCGTGTTGTCTTTATCTTATATCTGCTTCCGCTTATTTCTGCTTATCTTGTGCGTATTAGTTAGGTAGTAGCCAATTACCAACCATTCTGGGCTATGGGAATTGGTTAGCCTACAAGGGGGTTGTAGGTACCATCATGACCTAAGAAATAGTACTTCAGCTTTTACAACTCAGTTGAAGGAGCTACTTGTGAAGCAGAATCATCCATGAAGGCCAAGTACCCTCACCCTTCTCCTTCTGATCCGGTTTCAGCTTGAGGTAGTAGATCTATCCTTAGTATATCCCTCCGATTCTATTCCAACAGTTTCTCTCATGATCCTAGCATGTATTTATTTTTTCTGGAGTTGGTTCCGTTAGGTTTTGAAAGGAGAACTCAGTTTTCTTGCTTATTCTTCAGTTTTCATGTTTTGTTTTTGGTTGGGATGTTTTCTCTTTAGAGTTCCCTTGCTTTGTCTTCATTCGAGGATGAATGATCCCAAGGGGGAGATATTGTAACACCCCAAAAATCCTAAGCTAATATCCGAACCTTTTCCATGAGTGTAATGATCCTTTTCCTAGTGTGGTGAGTGCTTTGGATGCGAATCATGTTCATAAGAAACTCCTATCATCAAGTTAAGTTGCAAGCACCTCACCAAAGTAAGTTTTCATGTAAGACTAAATTATAGTCAATTTCAATCGATCATTCCTCCTAAAATAAAAAGAGTTAGGTGGCTTAGTACCCACCAAATTAAAGATTTTTGAGTATTCTTTCCAACGCCATTGATCGCGCATTCATCCGAGCCCGGAGTAAAAAGTTATAGGCAATTTACTGCAGCACTATCAGTGACTACGGACAGGAATGATGAACCTTGATTCTTAACCACGTTCCGTAATGTGACTCGTGATTTCTGACTTAAACCTTAAAATTTTCATCTTTAAAACCACTGGTTTGTTCACGACCCGTAGACCAAAACCATGGTCAGTAGAGTGACCCGTGTTTTGTCAAAATTCAGCTTTTCTACCGAGTTTCAACGAATGACTTGACGGGTCATCATTTTGAACGACGGTCCATCCTGTAACCCGTGGAATCACCTTCAGAGAGGTTCCATGTCCTCTAAATTCCACGAGTGGATTGACGACTCATCAACCTATTCCACGACCCATTCTTCCACTCGTAATCCCAGAGGATCAGAGGATCCTCATATCCTAAAGTCATAACCATGAGTCACAGGACGGTCCGTTGTCTTGAACCACTAACCATAGAGTGACTCGTGGTGTTGAGTTCCAGTAGACCCCTAGAAGTGGCATTTGAAACCACAGATCAGTTGATGGCTCGTCCTTTAGGATGACAGACCATGGACTGGCTCGTGGTCTCTGAAATCGACTTTTTCCAGCCTTTTCCAAGTTTAAGTCTAGGGGTATTTTTGTAATTTCCCACTCTTTTAACTCCTATATTAAGTCGTTTTAAGCCTATTTAGGAGGGTTTTTATTCCCACTTGGCCTAAGTTCTCTCCCATTCTTTTAATCAACTTCCAAAAGAGGAAAAGGAGTTCCATCTTCTTAAGCTTCAAGTTAGGGTTTCAAGCTCCAAGTCTCAAGCCCCAAGTTTCACCGTTGTGTCCAAAACCCCAAATTCCTATTTTGAATTTCATGAACTCTAAAATTAGGGTTCTTACCCAATTCTTATGGGTTTTGCTATAAATTGTCTTCTCATGATTTTATTATGAAATTACTACTAAATTGCATGATTTTTCATGAGTTTTTACATATGAACTCCTATTTTGAATTGAAGGCTAATTATGGTAAATCCTACATGCATGTTTTGATTTAAGAAAAAATGGGAAATTGATAACATGTATTCTCATGAATTTTTCAAGCAAGTGCATGCCTAGTTTCTATGTTCTATGAAAATCTATGTTATTATAAAATTAAACTAGTGCCATGCAAATCTCTAAGCTATGAACTATTATGTAAGACAAGACAACCGATGTACCATCAATGCTCATGATTCACTTTCTAAAACCAAGGTTCATGAGTAGTATGAAAATCCAGGGTATGAACATGTTTATGAACAAGTTTTGACATCTACATATGTCATATGTATGTGAGCCTCATGCTATATATATTTATATTATGGGAGTAGTATTTAGCACCGAGTTGGACCGGGTGAGAGTACCCTTAGCGCTAGAACTACGTGTCACCGTAGGTGCCCTTTGTGGCGTATGACAGGATCCTGGTCTGACATGGTTCTAACTTTGGCCGGTTAAAACAGCCTTTTTTAGTGTGGGTGCATGACACTAGACTCCATATAGGTCAGCGTGGTTTAATTTTGGTTAAGAGAAACTCCCGCATGTTTATTTTCAAGCTAATAAGTTATATGATACTCTACTTTGAATCCTGACTTTATTTAAAATCTTATGTCTTATATCTTGATATTTTCTTATGCTATCTCTCTACATACACAAACTCATTTCCAGCATGTTTTAAGTATGTTTTTATCATGATTATGGATATCTCACATACTCAGTACATTCCATAATACTGACCGCATACTTCTTTGTGCTGGATCCTATTATGATGTAGATTCTGTAGCCCGCTCCCCAGTTCGTGGCTAGTAGATCAACAGTACATCCAGTCAGCTTGGTGAGTCCTCTTCCTTTGAGGACTTGGAGCTTAGTTTCATTTCAGTATTTAGATTGTGTATTCAGTATTTCAGTATTTAGAGTTAGATGGGGGCTTATCCCAGCAACTCGCCAGTAGTAGAGGATTTCATACATAGAGTCAGACATTCAACTGTATTCATATTTTCATCCTTAGACTTTTACTTATATAAACAAGTTGAATTGCTCATTACTTCAGTTAAGCTTCCATTATTATGTTTTGTTCAGTTTTTAAGTCATGCTAATGCCAGAGGGTTATCTTGAGATCACTTGTGATCTTGGGTCTCGTATTACGTCTAAGGGGTAGGCTCGGGGTGTGACATAAAGGATGCAGCGCGAGAATATGCATCAGTACTATAGGATGTACTGAGTATGTGAGATATGCATAAATAAGGTAAAACATGCTTGAAACATAATTTAAACTGAAATCATGCATAAAAGAGAAGTCATAAGAAATATCATAATTTAAAATAAGATAAGAGATACATAGCATACGACTTAAAAAAATTCATACGGGAGTTTCTCTTAACTGATATAAACCATGATGAGCTACATGGAGTCCAGTGTCGTAAACCCACACTGAAAAAGGTTGTCCTAACTGGCCAAGGTTAGAACCTTATCTATCAGGATCCTATCATAAGCCACATAGGGCAACCTATGGTGGCAACGTAGTTTTAGGACTTAAGGGTACGCTAAACTCTAGTCCAACTCGGTGCTAAATACTACTCCCAAAACGTATATATAGCTCAATTCATTCTTGTGACATGTCTAATGCCAAATCTCTTTAAAAAGCATAAAGACATATCTAATGTCATGCAATTAACATATCATAAGTCTTAAAACTTAGCATATACATAATTCAAAATATACTTTCCTTTCTAAATTCATAGCTTGAAGAATTAGGCATGAAATTTCATAAATACATAAGGTCATGTTATCTAAACATGCCAATTTTAACTTGAAAACATGTAATTCAATGGAATCATGCTAGGAATCATCTTTAATGCATGGACTTTTGAAATCAACTAAGGAACTTTAAATAAATCATAGATAAGTAATAAGAAACTTGAATCGATGCTTAAAAATAAGGTCCACAACTTCTCCCCAATCTTTGTAAGAACCCTAATTTCACAATTTCATAAATCAAAGTAAAACATGGGGTTTTGGACATAAGGGTGAAGGGAATCCCCTATTGAATACCTACATACCTTATTAAAGCTTGCTTAATCTATGATAAAAAGAAATGGAGGCTTGAACTTGGATCTTGAGACTTGGAGCTTGAAGGAGTTCTTTTCCTCTTTAGGTAGATGAATGAGGAATAATGAGAAACTTAGGCTAATTGGAGTAGAAACCGTACTAAAAGTGGCCAAAACAACCTCACTTAAGAGTTAAAAGGGTGGGTAATTATGGAAATTTCCCAAGGATTTAATTAGAGAAAAGCTGTTAAAAATCTGAGCTTTAGGTCCCAATGGTCCCTTCCACGAGCCGTAGAAATAAACACAGTTTATGGATTGGAGTCGTGGTTCCTGAGCCAAAATTCTAAGCTGCGGATAACTTTCCACGAGTTAACATGATGTCCAGTAGAAACTTTTATGATTCGTGGAACCCACTTGTGGTTCATGGGAAGACTGGTAACCCTCAGTCTAAGTTCAACGAGTTAGTTCTATGACTCGTGGAACCATCTACGGATCCTGAACCTGACTTGTGGTTCTGAGACCTGAGGAGGATCTGCAACGACTAGTTTCATGAGTCACTTCCACAACTCGTGGTTCTATCTACAGCCCGTGGACTTGACTCATGATCCCCGGAAGTTTCAAAATTTTCAAAGTTTCTAAATTTAAAAGCTGAATTGAATTTCGGGATGTTACAGTAAGATCATTGAATATGACTCCAGAAAGCTTAAGATTCATGAGAAGAACTACCCGACTCATGATCTTGAGTTGGTAGAAGTCAATTTTGCTTTAAAAATATAGAGACACTACTTGTATGGTGTCCATGTAGATTTGTTTACAGACCATAAGAGCTTCCAATATGTGTTCACCCAGAAGGAGTTGAATCTTCACCAGTTAAAGGTGGCTTGTGTTTTTCAAGGATTATGATATGAATATATTCTACCATTTCGGTAAGGCCAATGTAGTGGCTGATGCACTTAGCAGATTGTCTATGGGTAGTGTGTCATATGTTGAGGAAGAGAAAAGGGAATTAGCTAAGGATGTTCTTAGGCTCGCTCGCTTAGGGTTTCAACTTACCGACACAATAAAAGGTGGTACATAGTTCAGAAAGGTTAAGAATCTTACTTAGTAGTTGAGATGAGGAGAATCAAGATAGTGACCCTATTTTGCTTCAGTTTAAGGGTGTTGTCCATCAGCAGAGAGTAGAGGTTTTCACCCAAAGGAGAGATGGTGTACTTCGTTACCAAGGTTGCCTATGTGTGCCTAATGTGGATGACTTGAGGCAGCAGATTCAGACACAGGCTCACAGCTCCCGGTATTGTATTCATCCCGGTGCTACTAAGATGTATTATGACCTATGGTAAGTCTATTGGTCGAATGGCATGAAGAGGGACATTGCATTCTTTTTATCTAAGTGTCCTAACTATCAGCAAGTAAAGGTTGATCATCAAAGACAGGGAGGTTTGACTCAGGATATCAATATTCCTACTTGTAAGTAGGAAGTGATCAATATGTACTTCATTACAGGCTTACTACATACTTGTCGATAGTATAACTCTATTTGGGTGATAATAGACAGGATCACTAAGTCATCCCAACTTTTGGCTGTCAAGACTACAGACTTAATAGAGGATTAGACCTGAGGGTTGTCATTTTTCTAGAAACCATGAATTGTTTCTACGGTCTATGGATCAATCCATGAGTCGAAGACCTCACTCGTGGATCTCAGACCCACAGCCTAATATTTGGCTTTGGAACTACGACCCTAAACCACGAGCCATGATTCCATATACAGTCTGTAGAAATGGTCCATGCAACCTGGAGCTGAGGTTCTCCAGTGAAATATCCAACTTTTATCCAGGGGTATTTTTGTAATCATCCACCCTTTAAACTCATAACTTATGTCATTTTTTGCTATTCTAGGAGGGTTTTAACCTCAATGAGCCTGAATCTTGTCCTAATCTCTCATTCAAGTTCTAAAAGGGGAAAAGAAACTCAAATCTCCCAAGCTCCAAGCTAAGGATTCCATCTTCAAGTCCCCATCCCTCAAGTCCTAGAATAAGAAAGCTTCAATTCAAGTATATGAGTATTCAATGAGGGATTCTTTCACTCTTATGCCCAAACCCTCAAATTTCTATATTGATTTCTTGAACTTTCAAATTAGGGTCTTAGCCAATTCTCATGGGATTTTCTATAAAATGTCTTCTCATGATTTTCCTATGAAATCTAATTCTAAATTGCATGATTTTGCATGGGTTTTATATGTGAATTCCTATTTCATGAATTGAAGGCTAAACTTACTTTAATTTTGTATGCATGGGTTGATTTAAGAAAATTAGCATATTTGATAAGCATGATTTCATGAATTTCAAGTAAATTGCATGCATAGTTCCTACTTTTTATGAAATTTTATATGATTATGGCATTGGACTAGTGCCATTCAATCTTTTAAGACATCTCGATGTGCCATCAATACTCATGAATGATTTTCTAAAATAAGGTTTGTGATTATTATGAAGATCCGAGTTGTAAACATGATTCTTTGAGCCTTATGATATATTTTGGGAGTAGTATTTAGCACTGAGCGATGAGGGTTCTTGATAACCCATGTCCAAAACTATGTTACCACCATAGGTTTCCCTTTGTTCCTTATGACAAGATCCTTATGAACATGGTTCTAACATTGGGCGGTTAGGATAACCTTTTTCGATTTGGGTTTACGACACCGGACTCCATGGTGCTCAACATGGTTTAATGTCGGTTAAGAGAATCTCCCCTATGCATGTTTTCAATATTTTACATTATATGATAGTCTATTTTAAAGCTTAACTCATTACTTTATATCTTATGCTTCAATTATGACATTTACTATGTTTTTCTTCTATTATGCATGAACTCAGATTTTAGCATGTTTTTAAGCACGTTTATTCATGTTATTGCATACACGCGCATACTCAGTACATCCTCTAGTACTGACGCATATTCTCATGTTGCATCCTATTATGATGTAGATTCAAGCTCTTGCTCTTAGGTCAGTGGCTAGAGGTCACGGGTTATCCAGTCACTGTTGGTGAGTCCTCACCTTACAAGGACTAGTATGATTCCTAGCTAGTAGGCTTCATTATTTCACTACTTAGGGTTAGCTGGGGTCTTGTCCTAGCAACTCCTTATGATAGTTTTAGAGGCTTTTAAGACATAGCAAGATATTTTGTAATCGAGTTTCAGATTCTACTAGTTTTAGAACTTTATCTTATGTATAGTTGGATTGCCTACTTCTATTATTTATGCTTCCGCTATATTTGTTATTATGTTGCTTACGTCATGATAAGGCCAATGGGTTAGTGATGATAGGCTAAAAGTACTCTTTTATACTATCATTCACCTTTCATTTGTCCTCTTTTTAGTATCGTCTTGAGCGTAAATGTTATGTAATACACTTATGTTTGGTGTTTTGTTTATATTGGTATGGCTTGATGTATTTGGAGCTTAAACAAGAGGAAAAGAAGTATGAAGAAACCAAAAGGAACCAAGGAAGAAGCGACACCTAAAGCATCGAGAAACGAGAGAAAAATGGCAAAAACTTGTTGTACCTTGTGCCACTGCTGCAAAGCAGGTAGTGGTGCGGATTTGGGGCATTCTCTGAAATTTTCCAGCACCAAAGGCTTGCGCCACACACCCCAAAGTAGGCAGTGGCACAAATTTGAGCAGTAGTATAAAGTTTTGCGTGTTCCTTGCGCCACTGCTCTGCTTTTGGGCAGTTGCACAAACGGGGGTGAATCCTAACTTGATTTGGATTGGTTTTCTTAGTCCTAAGGGTTCCTAAACTCTATAAATACTCCCCCACCACGTTTTCAATGATTAATAACTGATTTGGGGAAGGCAAAACCTACGGCAAAGCTCAAGAACAAGGTCTAGTTTTATTTAATTATTTTACTTTTTATTCATTTCTTGTAAGCTCATGAAATCTCCTCTTCCAAATAGATTCATGAGTAGATAAACCTTTTAGTATCTAGGGTTGTGGTTAAAGACATAAAGGTTGACATTTAATTAATATATTGTTCAGTTCAGATTTCCATTGTTGAGTTATTTATCTTCCTTTGCTCTTAATTGTTTGTTAAGTTGATCAGCTAGCAAACACTATCTATGGTGCATAAATTGGACTAGGAATAGGGTGTTTATGTACCCAATAAGGGAAAGTAGGGCTTGGTTGTGAACTCTATAAGGAAGGGGGAATGATTCGCTAATGTGGATAGGAATATACCCATTAGCCTTGCCCAGTTGATACGGAAGATAATTCATATGCCCTTCACTATCGACCGATGACCATAGGAATATAGGTGTTAGGAATAGTCAAGGAGACCTAGAGTTGTTGGCGAAATGCTCAACATGGTTAAAATCAACCCGCAACTAGTAACTCATGAAATCAACTAAACGTATGGTTTGAAAACTGAACTGGATTGTCAAAATACCATAACCCTAGAACTTTTATCAAATCTGAATTTCAACCTCAATTCAAAACTTGTATGCAATTTGTTATTTGTTTACTTTCAAAACACACAAATCACTCCTTATTGTCGGTAACCTACTGAATAGCTCGTATAAGTATTCAAGCTAGAAATCAATTTGTCAAATCCCTTGGGTACGATATCTGGACTCACATTTTATATTACTTTCACGGCTGCATACACTTGCGTCTACATAAGGACACAACAAGATTTTGGCTTCTTTGTCGGGGATTTGATATGAAATGTATACTACTTTGGATTTTTCTTAAACTATTCAGATTTCACTTTTGTTTGTTGTTTTTGTTTACTTTAGGTCATATGTTAGTTTATGCTAAAAACTATGAGTCATGTAAATCCCTTGATTCTCATTGATCACGAGCTTGAATGCACCCTCAGAGGTCTAATAGCTATGGGTGATCATGTGAATGACCTAATTGATCCAAATAATTTTGAAAATAGGGATGCAGTCTAGCCTGCTGCTCCACCACATGTCCTTGTGCTTAACTTTGCGAGGCCAAATCGGGAAAATGCTTCCAAAGCTAATGCCAAGCCAACCATCACAGGGAACTTTGAGCTAAGAGAAGGCATGGTGCGACTAGTGCAGAACACTTGTCAATTGAAGGGTAAGCCGCATGAAGACCCACACAACCACCTACAAGAATTTGGTGACTTGCGTGATAACTTTCACTACTAGAATGTAAGTGATGAATATGAAAAGTTGACTTTGTTCCCCTTCTCACTGATTGGAGAAGCAAAGCAGTGGTTGCAGAGTGAACCTACCGGTTCTATCATATCATGGGATATATTTTCTGAAAGATTCCTCAACAGGTTCTTCTCATCTCGAAGAACAAAAGAGCTCAGAGGCAAAATTTTTGGATTTTTTCAAAATGATGTTGAATCCCTTCCCCAAGCGTGGGAGAGATACAAGGGATGTTTGAGAGATTGTACACACCACTATCAACCCAAGGAGATCATTGGGCATAATTTTATCGAAGGGCTAAGGCCAGACTCAAAATCACTTCTTGATGCTACAGCTCAAGGGAAAATCTTGTCCAAGAGCTATGATGAAATAGAGGTGTTGCTTAACCTTATATCTGTAGGACATAGAGATTATATAGAACCCAACATAATATTCACCACAACTCAGAAGACGCCGGGAAAGCTTGAATTAGATGATGTAGCTGCCATACAGTCTGACATTAGTCATCTGGTCAACACGATAAACAAATTGGTCACCAACCCAAATGTGAGCCAATTTCAGCAAGTACAACAGGTTCAAGCAGTTGCATTGTTTTGTAAAAAGTGTGGTGAAAACCATGCTTATTCGGTATGTACATTGAATCCCGATTCTATTTTCTATGTGGGGCAACAAAATTATAAAAACTACACAAACTTCTCTTGGGGTGGAGTTTAGCAGGGCCAGAGACAACAATATGTACAACAGAGTCCACAAGTGAGTAGTTCTTTGGAGGAAACTCTAAGGTAATTTATGACACAACAACAACAAGTTCAGCAAGAATAGACACAAGTAAATGTTGAAACAAAGAAGGCTATAACTGAATTACAGATTCAAATAGGGCAACTTGCCACCACACTTCATGATAGGGCTCAATGTACCTTGCCTAGTGATACAGAGATGCCTAAGCAAGTCATGGCTATTACCTTAAAGAATGGGCGAGAGTTACAAGAAGCAGAGCCCCCAAAAAGGAAGCTAAGAAAAGGTCACTAGGGAGAGGGGCTTGAAAATAATAAGAATCCACCTCTATTTCCACATGCATTGAGTCTTGTACAAACTCCAACACCAACACCTGAGAAAGAGCTAGAGAATGCACTAGAAAAGGTAGTTGAAGAAGAGACTATTGAGAATCCTGAGATGGTAAGAGAGAGACCTTCACCACCGTTTCCTCAAATGTTCCAGAAAATCAAGGAAGATGCTAACTATAAGAATTTCCTTGATATATTAAAGCAACTTCACATCAATATTCCTTTGATTGATGCTTTGACGGACATACCAAACTATGCTAAGTACCTAAGAGATATGGTGGCTGGAAAGAGAAGGATGAGAGAGTTCGAGATGGTTGCACTCACTGAAGAGTGTAGTTCGAGGGTATTTAGCAAAGTTCCTTAAAAGCTCATAGACCCTTGGAGCTTCACCCTCCCCATACAAGTTGGTGAAGATGAGGTTGGGCATGCATTGTGTGATCTTGGGGCAAGTATTAACTTAATGCCTTTATTTGTTTTCAAGACACCAAGCTTGGGAGAGACACGCCCCACCACTGTTTATCTCTAGCTAGCAGATCGGTCTCGTGTATATCTAGAGGGAATAATTGAGGATGTGCTCATCAAGGTGGGTAAGTTTGTCATTCATGCCGACTTTATTATTTTTGATTATGAAGCAGATGATCAGGTACCGATTATCTTGGGATTCCCATTCCTTACAATTGGTTGAGCTTTGATAGATGTGAGGAAATGAGAGTTGGAAATAAGAGTTCATGATGAGGAGGAAATGTTCAAGGTATATAAATTACTCTCTACCCCTTCACACTACAGAGATTTGTGCATGATCACAGAGGTGGTCAAAAATAAATGTGGGGTGGAAGAGAGTGGGTTTGAAAAAAGTTGAAACTTTTAATATTGCTACTAAATTGTCTGAGGGCAACAAAAAGAATCACTCTAGTTGTTGAGGGAGCATGATCATGTGTTTAGATGGTTGGACTGTGACCTGAAAAGGGCTATTAAGACAAAGAGGAAAATGAAAGAAGAAAGTGATCCTCCAAGTATGAAAAAGAGGCAAAAGCTTTATCATAGGGGGAGGAAGAGATTAAGAGAAATTGGTTGATTTGGCACATGCTTCGTGCTGCAACGTTAAATTAGGCGCTGATTGGGAGGCAACCCAATTTTATAATAGTTTAGCTATTTTTTATTTTTATAGTGTTACTTTTTACTTTTTTGCAGGTTTAGGGAAGTCTGAGTACCTGAATTTGGGAGCTAAAAATCATGACTGATGTTTAAGTGCGGGGTCGTTCGCCCCTTTGATTGAGATTGAAGAAAATATGCTTCTAGCTATGCCCTAGAGGGCCTCAGAGAGTATCTCTAACCTAGTTTTTATATTATTTATTTCTTTGGGGACAAAGAATGACTTTAAGTGTGGGGTGGGATATCTTTGAATATTTGTTAAGGGTGAAGTATGCCATAGGTTGTTAAAAATAAAAAATAAATAAAAAAGTCTAAAAACACAAAAAGATTTTCTTTTATTCTTTAGTTAGGGTAGTTTTTAGCTTTTAGTTTCTTTCTAGAGGCATACTTCGTCCACCTCTTGGTTTTGTTTATAGTTTTTTTCCAAGAGGGAGCCCTTTGAACTGAGTATCCTTTTTATTTATAATTTTAGGAGTAGTTTTTTAGGTTGAATGACTCTTCCCGAAGATGGATGGTTGATGAACGTCTTTAGGGAAGAGTTAGTCATTAGGAATTAGAGAGTCTTTAGGACCAATCGGGTGCTAGGTGATCTTGTTAGGAACTATAATTGACTGAATGATGCAAGTTGGTTTCGAATTTAAAAGCATGTTGTGTGAGAAATTGAATAACTTCTTTTGAAACACCTTGGCTCATTTACTTGACTCTTATATGACGTTTGGCATAAATTTGAACTCTTGTTGGTTGCTTGATTGAGAGTATGTATGGATCCTTCTTGAGTCGAACATGTTCCATGTGTGTTAGAATTTTGTGATATTTCATGCTTTCATATTGATGTCTAGAACTTGCCTGGTGTGTTTGCAAAATGAAATGAAGAATGTTACATTTAGGATATGATATAGGCAATTCTTTGATTAGCCGATTTCTACCCTTTATTTTACCTACCTATAATTGATGTCCTAGCTATCCCCGTTGAACCTTTAACCTATTCTTTTGGTAGGCATATCTAAAGCTTAATCCTTTTGTTTCAATTGACCTTTAATTTAATCCAAAACTCCTAAGCGCTTTAATTTTAAAAATATAAGAGTTATAGGGAGTAAGAAAGAAAAAAGGGAAATAGTTGAGGATGGAAGCCTGTAGAAAAGTCTAAGGGTGCAAGAAAGAATAATACGTATAATTTAGTAGGGAGTAGAAAAACAACAAAGAAAAAAAATGTGCTTGAGTACTCCCTATTTACTAGTGGTGTGAACGTGCTTAAAGATATGGGAAAATAAATAATTCTATGGGCAAGAAAAGAAGAAGAAAGAAGTTGGTTGATTGAGAAAGTTGCTTAATGAAAAAATGTGATGTATTAAAGCGCTTAGGTAAGATAGTCACTATTTTAGACAAAATAATTCCTACCCATCCCCCAGCCTACATTACAACCTTGGAAAGTCCTAATTGATCTTGAGTTTAATGTTCTTATATTAGTAGAGTAGTACACTAAGGGCAAGCCTATGGTTCATCGTATGTTGCATGTGAACTTCTTTGTGAGAGTGAGCGTATTTAGATTTGTATACCCATTTATGTGATAAATTGTATTCTTGTGAGTAAATATGGGTAACTCTCTTGTGGTGAGGGCACATGTTTGATGATAGATAGGTGAAATGCTTGATTTCTTGATTGGGTAAGTTATGAGTGTTTACTATGATCGTAGAGTCAATTCTTTAGGAGGTCTTGAAGTAGTTATTTATGAGCTTTGGATGAATGAAGCATGTTGTGCTAAGTGCTTGCCATCTAGTCATTGTAGTCTTAGCTCGAGTGTTCTTGTTTTCAATTGGTGTAGTTTGTAGTAGAGTCTAGGTCATGAGTGTATAGCTTACTCGAGGACGAGCAAGGATTTAAGTGTGGGGTGTTTATGAGAGGCTAAAAGTACTCTTTTATACAATCATTCGCCTCTCATTTGTCCTCTTTTTAGTGTCGTCTTGAACGTAAATGTTATGTATTACACTTATTTTTGGTTTTTTATTTATATAGGTATGGCTTGATGTATTTGGAGCTTAAACAAGAGGAAAAGAAGCACCAATAAACCAAAAGGAACCAAGAAATAAGCAACACCCAAAGCGCCGAGAAACGAGCGAAAAATGGCAAAAACTTATTGTGCCTTGCGCCACTGCTGCAAAGCAGTGAGTGGCATGGATTTGGGGCATTCTCTGTGGTTTTCCAGCACCAAAGGCTTGCACCACACACCTCAAAGTGGGTAGCGGCGCAAATTTGAGTAGTAGTCTGAAGTTTTGCGTGTTCCTTGCGCCACTGCTCCGCTTTTGGGTAGTGGCGCGAGCGGGGGTGAATCCTAACCTGATTTGGATTGGTTTTCTTAGGTCTAAGGGTTCCTTAACTATATAAATACTCCCTAACCACGTTTTCTATGATTAAGAACTGGTTTGGGGAAGGCAAAACCTACGGCAAAGCTCAAGAAGAAGGTCTAGTTTTATTTCTTTATTTTATTTTTGATTCCTTTCTTGTAAACTCATGAAATCTCCTCTTCCAAAGAGATTCATGAGTAGCTAAGCCTTTAGTATCTAGGTTTGTGGTTAAATACATGAAGGTTGATGTTTAATTGTTATATTATTTAGTTCAGATTTCCATTATTGAGTTATTTATCTTCCTTTACTCTTAATTGTTTGTTAACTTGATCACCTAGTAAACAGTATCTATGGTGCATAAATTGGACTAGGAATATGGGGTTTATGTACGCAATAAGGAAAGGTAGGGCTTGGTTGTAAACCCTATAAGGAAGGGGGAACGATTCGCTAACATAGATAGAAATATACCCGTTAGCCTTGCCCAGTTGATACGGAAGATAAATCATATGC
This sequence comes from Jaltomata sinuosa, assembly GCA_003996215.1. Classification (NCBI taxonomy): domain Eukaryota; kingdom Viridiplantae; phylum Streptophyta; class Magnoliopsida; order Solanales; family Solanaceae; genus Jaltomata; species Jaltomata sinuosa. The sequence goes on from QJPP01001278.1 coordinate 62,811, forward strand.
CCTTCACTGTTGACCGACGACCATAGGAATATAGGCATTAGGAATAGTCGAGGAGACATACAATTTTCGGCAAAAGGCTCAACATGGTTAAATTCAATCCACAACTAGTAACTCAGGAAATCAACTAAATGTATGGTTTGAAAACTCAACTGGATTTTCAAAATACCATGACCCTAGAACTTTTCTCAAATATGAATTACAACCTCAATTCAAAGCTTGTCTACAATTTGTTATTTGTTTACTTTCAAAAAACACAAATCACTCTTTATTGTCGGTTACCTACTGAATAGCTCATATAAGGATTCAAGCTAGAAATCAATTCATCAAATCCCTTGGGTACGATATCTGTACTCATAGTCTTTATTACTTGTATGGCCACATACACTTGTGTGTGCGTAAGGATGCAACAGTTAGCTTGGGGTCACTCGTGATCCTAAGTCCGGTGTTATGTCTAGGGGGTAACCTTGGGGTATGACAAACTTTGTATTAGAGCAACAAGTTCAAGAGTCCTAGGATGTCTGAAAGCCGCATCAAGTAGACTCTCCTTTATGGGTGTAAAGTGCACCATACTTATGAGAGAGAAGCTACAAGATGTTTTAGGAAAAACTTCACTTCTTTAATGATCAATGTCGTGTGATAAAGCTTAACTATATTACTCCTATAATCTAATCTTTATGCATTTCAGATTATGCCTCACCCCTGTGCCATGCCACACTGAGCCTACGCCCGAAATGTTAATCCTCTGGTTCAAGACTACAAGGTCACAAATGCGGAGTTCAGGAATGCCATTCACATGTTAGCACATGCTATGACCAATCATTCCATTCAACAAGCACTTGTTCCTACTAATCCTCATGGTGGGACAGCTACTGCCAGAGTCTCAGATTTTATTCGTATGAACCCGCCAGAGTTTTTGGATTCAAAGGTTTGTGAGGATCCGCAAAATTTCATGGATGAAGTGAAGAAGCTTTAGGAGGTGATGTAGGTGGCTGGTAATGATGGTGTTAATCTAGCTTCCTACCAGCTCAAGGATATGTCTCACATTTGGTATACTCAGTAGAAGGATGCTAGGGGCAGAGATGTAATCCCTGTTACTTGGGAGTGGTTTGAGGGAGCATTTCTTGATCGATTCTTCCCTGGGAATCTAAGAAAGGCTAAGGCTGCAGAGTTTTTGAATTTGAGGCAAGGATCAATGTCAGTTTAGGAGTATGGGTTTAAGTTCACTCAGGTTTCTAGGTATGCCCCATCTATGGTGGCCGATCCGAGGGTACTAATTGGTAAGTTCATGTATGGGGTATTTGACTTGGTGAAAAAAGAGTGCAGAAATGCTACGTTGTTGGGAGATATGGATATCTCTAGGCTTATGACTCAAGCTCAACATATTAAAGAGGATAAGTTAAAGGAAATGGCAAGGGAAAAAACGAGGGCCAGAATAGAGAATTCAAGCTTTAGTCATCAGAAGTCGGGTTGCAGACACCATTCTTCATTCCGAAAGAGGTCATCAAGACCTAAACCATAATAAGCTAGTACTCCTACTCATGTCCCCAGGCCTAGGCATGATGAGGCAAGTAGAGGATTAAGTTCTCAGTCTCAAGGGAGTGTTGCAAAGAGGGCTTCCTACCCTATTTGCAACAAGTGTGGAAAGAGTCACCTGAGAGAGTGCCTCATTGGCACAGGTGGATGCTTTGGGTATAGATAGGTTGGTCATAGGATCAAGGATTTCCCTTCATCCAAGAAGGGGAATAGAAGTGGAAGGACTCAGTCTACTTTAGCACCTCCAACTGGTCGTTCAGTTCAGCAGGGTAACACTTCTAGCACTGGTGGCAGTTAGTGCCAGAATCATCTTTATGTGATGTCATCTCGCCAGGTATGTTGTTACTAAGATGTTGTAAAGCTTCTCTTTTGATGTTTATGGTTTATTAAATCTAGAGCCTTCTTATCTTTTGTGACCCCCTATGTTGCTTGTAAGTTTGAGGTCTGTCCTGAACTACTCTTAGAACCCTTCCATGTCTCCACTCTGGTTGGTGAGTCAGTCCTAGCCTAAAGAATTATAGAAATTTCCCTATCTCAGTCCTTCATAGATCACCTTAGGTGATCTAGTAGAGTTGGAGATGACATATTTTGATGTTTTTCTTGGTATTGATTGGTTTCATCCATGTTATGCCTCAGTTTATTGTCATCCCTGAGTTGTCAATTTAAAGTTTCAAAATGAACCTATCTTAGAGTTGCAGGGTAGTCCTCCATCCTCAAAGGGTCATTTCATATCTTACCTCAAGGCTAAGAAAATGATTTCTAAGGGTTATATCTATCATATAGTTTAGGTTATGGATTCGGAGTTTGAAACCCTATCTTTCCAGTCAGTTCCTGTTGTAAATGAATTTCCTGAAGTGTTTCTCGAGGATTTGCCTGGTGTCCCTTCAAAGCGGGAGATTGACTTTGGGAAAAACCTTCTCCCAGATATATAGCCTATATCTGTTCCTCCTTATAGAATGGATCCAGTGGAGCTTAAGGAACTAAAAGATCAATTGAAAGACCTTCTTGATAAGGGTTTTATCAGGCCAAGAATCTCTCGATGGGGTGCTCCAGTCTTATTCATGCATAAGAAAAATGGTTCTCTTAGGATGTGTATTTACTACCATCATTTGAACAAGGTCATAATTAAGAATAAGTATCCCATTGCTAGGATTGATGATTTGTTTGACCAGCTTTAGGGTGGTAGTTACTTCTCCAAGATTGACTTAGATCCTATTTTCATAAGCTTAGAGTGAAAGAGTGTGACATTCCAAAGACAGCCTTCAAAACTCGATATGGTCATTATGAATTTGTTGTTATGTCTTTTGGACTAACGAATGCTCTTGCAACTATTATAAACTATATGAACTGTGTGTTCAGACAGTATTTTGATATGTTTGTGATTATTTTCATTGATGATATTCTTATCTACTCTCGGAGTGAGAATGAGCATGCGGAACATTTGAGGGTTATGTAGCAAACTCTCAATGATCGACAATTATTTGCAAAGTTTAGCAAGTTTGAAGTCTGGATGCAGTCTATTCCTTTTCTGGATCATGTTGTGACTAGTGAGGGCATTCGAGTTGATTCGCAGAAGTTAGAGGCAGTGAAAAACTATCCTAGACTCATTTCCCCATCAGATATTAGAAGCTTTTTGGGATTGGATGGTTACTATAGGAGATTTTTTGAAGTGTTTTCTTCCATAGCTTCCCCATTGACTAAGTTTACTCAAAAGAAAGTTAAGTTTCAACTGTCAGAGATATGTGAGAACAACTTTCAGGAATTGAAGACTAGGTTGACCACAAATCTAGTGTTGGCTCTACCCGAGGGATTGGATGGCTTTGTTGTGTATTGTGATCCTTCTAGGATTGGTTTGGATTGTGTTTTGATGCAACATGCTAAGGTGATTGCTTATGCTTCCAGAAAACATAAGATTCATGAGAAGAATTACCCTACTCATGATCTTGAGTTAGCGGCAGTGGTTTTTACTTTGAAGATTTGGAGGCACTACTTGTATGATGTCCACGTGGATATATTCACCAATTAAAAAAGTTTTAAGTATGTGTTCACTCAGAAGGAATTGAATCTTCATCAAAGAATATTGCTTGAGCTTCTTAATGATTATGATATGTGTATGCATTACCATCTAGGTAAGGCCAATGTAGTGGTTGATGAACTTAGTAGGTTATCTATGGGTAGTGTGTCTTTGATTGAGGACGGAAAGAAGGAATCGTCCTAGGATGTTCATAGACTTTCTCGATTGGGAGTTCTCATTACAGAATCAGCAGATGGTGGTGTTATTATTAAGAATGGGTCGGAATTATCTTTGGTAGTGGAGGTGAAGAAGAAGCAAGACAACGATCCTATTTTGCATCAGTTGAAGGGTGCAGTCCATCAGCAGGGGGTAGATGTTTTCTCCCAAGGAGGAGATGGTATGCTTCGATATCAGGGCCGATTGTGTGTTCCAGATATAGATGGGTTGAGATAGTGGATCTTGGCAGAGGCTCATAGTTCTATGTTTTCTATCCACCCCAGTGCCACCAAGATGTATCGTGACTTACGTGAAGTCTATTAGTGGAATGGCATGAAGATGGACATTGCATATTTTGTGGCTATGTGTCTCAACTGTCAACAAGTGACGGTGAAATATCAGCGACCGGGTGGTATGACTCATGATATTGACCTCCCTACTTGGAAGTGGGAAGTGATCAATATGGACTTCATTACAGGCTTACTTCATACCCATAGATAACACGATTCTATTAGGGTGATTGTCGACAGGATGACTAAGTCATCCCACTTCTTGGTTGTTAAGACTAACGATTCAGCAGAGGATTATCCTAGACCCTACATTAGCCTAAGTCTTCTCCCAATCTCTCATTCAAGTTCTAAAAAGGGAAAAGAAACACAAATCTCCCAAGCTCAAAGCTAAGGATTCCATCTTCAAATCTCAATCCCTCAAGTCCTAGATTAAGAAAGCTTCAATTAAGGTATGTGAGTATTCATTAAGGGATTCATTCACCCTTATGCCCAAAACCCCAAAAATTCTATGTTGATTTTATGAATTTTCAAATTAGGGTTCTTACCCAATTCTCATGGGCTTTTCTATAAAGTGTCTTCTCATGATTTTCCTATGAAATCTAATTCTAAATTGCATGATTTTGCATGGATTTTTTAAGTGAATTCCTATTTAATGAATTAAAGGCTAAACTTACTCCAATTTTCCATGCATGGGTTGATTTAACCAAATTAGCATATTTGAAAAGCATGACTTCATGAATTTAAAGTAAATTGCATGCCTAGATCCTACTTTTTATGAAATTGTATATGATTAGGGAATTGGACTAGTGCCATACAAAACTGTAAGACATCCCAATGTGCCATCAATACTAATGAATAATTTTCTAAAATAAGGTTTGTGATTATTATGAAGATTCGAGTTGTACACATGATTATGTGAGCCTTATGACATATTTTGGGAGTAGTATTTAACACCGAGCGATGAGGGTTTTAGATTACCCAAGTCTAAAACTACGTTGCCACCATAGGTTGCCCTTTGTGGCTCATGACAAGATCCTTATGAACATAGTTCTAACCTTAGGCGATTAGGAAAACCTTTTTTGGTGTGGGTTTAAGACACCAGACTCTATGATGCTCAACATGGTTTAATGTCGGTTACGAGAAACTCCCTTATGAATGTTTTCAAACTTTTACATTATATGATAGTCTATTTTGAAGCTTAACTCATTACGTTATGCCTTATGCTTCAATTATTATATTTACTATGTTTTTCTTCTATTATGCATGAACTCATATTTTAGCAAGTTTTTAAGCACATTTATTCATGTTATTGCATACACTCGCATACTCAGTACATCCTATAGTACTGACGCATATTCTCATGCTGCATCATATTATGATGCAGATTTAGGCTCTCGCTCTCAGGTCCGTGGCTAGAGGTTGCGGGTTATCCAATCATTGTTGGTGTGTCCTCACCTTTCGAGGACTAGTTTGATTCCTAGGTAGTAGGCTTCTTTATTTTAGTACTTAGGGTTAGCTGGGGTCTTGTACCAGCAACTCCTTATGATCGTTTTAGAGGCTTTTCATATATAGCTAGATATTTTGTATTCGTGTTTCAGATTCTACTACTCTTAGACAATTATCTTATGTTTAGTTGGATTGCCTACTTTTGTTACTTATGCTTCTGCTATGTTTGTTATCATGTTACTTACGTCATGCTAAGGCCAATGGTTTAGCTTGGGGTCACTCATGATCCTATGTCCTGTTTTATGTCTAGGGGTAGCCTTGGAGCGTGCCACTCAAACCCCAGAGTCAATACATAATTAAACAACCAATTTTAGCGTTGGTGGACTAAACTATCTCTAGCTTTATCCCTTAGATGAAAAAATTCTCAAATCCTCACTAATGTGATCTTACCCAATTCCAATCCCCTTTCTCAAGCAAGATTAGAATTAGAGAATTCAATCAATGTTTGCAACAACCAATTTTGTAATAAAAACTTGAAGAAATCCTTAGACCAATACATAATAACATATCTAATAGCAATTAATCAATACCCAATAATAATTACACACCCATCATTACACACACTCTTAGATATATATTTAGCTACTCATGGAAAGAGAAAGAGAAATTATACCAACAGATTGTTTCTCAAAATCAGCCATTAATAGAAATAAATTCAAATTAAAGCTTTAATTTATCAACAATGGTGTTTTTCACTTGGAGAACATGAAGTCACTAGTAATTTTCTTCACTATCTAGTACAATACTCAGAGATGAAAGTTCAAAATTTGAATAGCATGTTCAGATCCCCAAATTTCGTCCTTGAAAACCCCAATCATGGCTAAAAATATCAGGATAAAAATACCCCCACGTTGATACTTGCGACTCACTAGTGGCCTACTTTCGGTTAGCAAGTGCCTTGAATTATTGCAAGTGCAATGGATCATCTTGCTTTTCATTTGCAAGCCACAGAAGCTCATTTGCCCCCGCAATTTCCAAGTACAGTTCTTCAAGATTTTCCATCTTGATACTTGGCTTTTGCCTTCTACTTTCCGCTCACTTGCGCCTGCAAGTGGCCTTCTGTGCTTCGCAGACACCAATTTTTTATATGACTTTTTTCCTTACCTCATCGCTTGGGCTTTTTCCTTCCTTTCTTACCTTTTGGGACAAAATCCTTTTTCTTCATCAATTCTTAGGAATTCCTGCACATGCAAGGTTTAAGACATAAAATCCATCAAATAAGTACAGTATTGAGGCAATAATTCATGCTTAAGAGCTCAATAAGTTGGTAGATTACCAACTTATTAAACCGCAAAATTTAAACTATTGCTTGTCCTCAAGAAACTCAAGACAATCACTAAAGCAACGAATTGACTCAATCTTCAAAGAAAAGGATTAAAATGACACCACTAACACTCAATCCAAACAAATTAAACAACAAAACTAAAAATAATGAGACTAAAATAAAACACAAATCTCGATTGGTACCCCCATGAGAATAAGGCAATAAAAAGCATTTCAAAGTGTTCTTCAAGAGACTTCACTTTTTGTCACGATCCGATTTCTCAGGTCATGATGGCACCTAAACCCCCCCCCCAACTAGGAGAACTACTCCCTGTAGCCCGGAACGGTTAGTAATAGGTTACTACCTAACCAATATGCACAATAAGAAGAAATAAGCAAAAGCATATATAATAGAGAACAACGTGGAAGCAAATAACCTGAATATATAAATATACAAGGAAACTATACCAGCCCTAACACTTGGTATCGATAGTACAAAAGCTTCTAATAGAATACAGTGCTCGAAGTAACAAAACATAATATACAACTGTCTCTAAATAAATAAAGAGTAATAGTGCCAAAAGATGACATGCGGTCAAGCCCTGGTTGTAAGGCGCTCACGCTAGTCTTGAATATCAAAAGCTACTAATATTTGCACCATAAAGATGCATAAGTGAAGTATGAGCACCAATTACAAAGAAACGGGTACCAATAGGCATCATAGTCCGACTGAGCGCATATAAGATATAAAAATAGTAATATAGCAAATAGAAAAGAAACAATCACCGAAGAAATAGAGAAAGTACACGGAAACTAGCACGGAAAAAGATCAACAAGAATCACAAGCATACTATGCTAGCCACAAAGAGATATATATAACACAGAATCAGGTGAAGGAAAGAATAACACACCTGGATCCTTGAAACAAAAATATATATAAAGAGAGAGTTTAGAAAGATGTTTGTATACCGATAACCTCAAGTAAAAGGAGAAGGAAGGAAAGCAAGTAAACACACTCATGCTATAGGCAATATAATTATAGGTCATGCTACAAACCCAACTTCAAGATAAGATCATAGAGGAATCAACCTTACACGTACAAATAAACTAAAATCCACAAAGAACAAAAAGCCACTACTCCGAACCACGATAAAGGATAGAAGCAAATTTGTCTACTACCCACTTGCAAAACCAACACCATTCTCCTTAAGACAAAACTACTTTCCTCAGTACAACGCTACCGGCACCACACCACACAACAGAGAGACTTCTAGAAAATGCTAGCTAAAGGCCTAGGCTACAACCACACACGACCGTTAGAAAGTAAAAACTCAAACTAACTCTCGAACTACCATGAGAACCGGAAATAAAACCAACTAGGAAGAGAGGCTATCAAGACCTACCCATGAGTCACAACCCCGGGTGGTCACCTCTTAAGGACAGCACACCCCATTCACTACTAAAAAGGATCACCCTACCGAGAAAATACACTCATAAGCACTATAACTCAAGTAGTAATATGACTAAACAAGAAACTGGTAGGAATATAAGCCTATACACGAAAAAAGGGTACATTCGCAAAGCAGCCAACACCAACACTAGATAATGGTAAAAAAAGTCATACCTGTAGCAACGGATATTGAGAATGTCCACCTCTTGCCTAGCAACAGGGGTATCAGATTGATGATGTCTATCACTAGACTGAGTCAATTCTGAAGGCTCAATCATCCCTCGCCTTGGATAATCTCTAGAATACTGACCAACCACTCCACAACTATAACAACCTATGGAAGCTCAACTCTCACGCATAGTGCCAGTCGACTCTGGACAGATAACTGAACCACCTGGTTAATAGCCACCTCTAACCATCTGGGGACCATCCCTACCACTCTGCACACTACCTCTTGCTGCCTAGGGACCATCGCTAATACCCCGCACACTGCCTCTAATCAGTGGCGCTGGAACACTGGAGGATGAAACCTGCTAACTGAAAGGTGTTATCATGGGGAAACCCCTAGCAAACTGCCCATGCTAATTGCACTAAAAACTAGCTTTACCAAAAAAAGTCGGACGAGAAGATCTCGCTGAACCTGACCAGCCACCATGGCGTACACACCTTAAATACGAACCTCAAAGAACTTGACCTACACAATTTCTACTTTGTTCAACATGTTCTGCACAACCATCCTCGAAAACTCGTGGAGCCACTAAAACTGGTCTGCTGGATAAAAAGCAATGGAAATGATCTCTACTAGAGTATCCAGTACCTCGAGTCTGAGAACCATGGAAATTGTCCTAGAAATGGTGCCTATTAATAATACCTTCATAAGCCTCATGGCATAAACCCTCTATAGACTAAGAATGATCAACTAACTGATGAAAGGTAGTCCCAAAATTAACCAAGTGCCTGGTCACCAAACAAAGCAGAAAAATCAATCTCCAACAAAACCCTGAACTCTCTTAAACTTTGCAGGCACAGTACTAGAAGTATGCCTAATCACCTCATGAAACCTTGCCTCATACTCTAATACCGACATACAACCTTGCTGAAGAATTGGGATCTCAAATCCAACTGAAGAACCGGGTATTGCCCCAACCTGTGGTACTGAAACACCCACCTAAGGACAAGGAGTCCTAGCCACGGTGTCCTAAAGAGCAGGGGTAGCATGAACCCTATCGGAGATTGGGCTAGCCCCAAATACCCTAGCTGATATAGTAAACTCCCACTCTGAAATCTCGGCACTGGCAAAAGCACTAAAGCAGTAGGTACAGAAGACTCGACATCACCCGTTGTCGTACTCATCCTAGGCATCTGAGAGGGAATGAAAGAAATGAGGTTTAAAATTCAACAGAGCCAAGAACGCAAGATAAGGAGCCAAGAAGATGGAACTTTTCCTAACAATTCCCTGTAGCCTCCCGCAGATAGGATACGTACATCATCATACCTATCCGCAAGAGTCTACTTAGATACTTGTCCGTGTACCAACGATACTGAAGAACCTAGAGCTCTGATACCAAGATGTCACAACCCAATTTTTCAGTTTATAATGGCACATATAACCCCTCAATAGGCGAACCAATCCCCATAGTCCGGAACGGTTAGTAATGGGCTACTACCTAAGCAATACGCACAATAAGCAGAAGCATATATAATAGAGAACAACGCGGAAGCAAATAACCTGAATATATAAATATACAAGGAAACTACACCAACCCTAAGACTTGGTATCGATAGTATATTAGCTTCGAATAGAATACAAGTGCTAGAAGTAACAAAACATAATATAGAACTGTCTCCAAATAAATAAAGAGTAACAGTGCAAAAAATTGAGATGCAGTCAAGCCGCAATTGTCAGGCGCTCACCCTAGTCTCGATTATCCAAAACACCACGAGTCTCCACGCAATCAATGGCAAAAAATCATACTAATATCTCTACCAGAAAGATGCAGAAGTGTAGTATGATCACCAATTTCAACGCAATAGGTACCGAGTAGGCATCATCGGCTGACTGAGCGCATATAAGATATAAAAATAGTAATATAGCAGATAGTAGAGAAGCAGTTACAAAAGCAATAGATAAAGCACATGAAAACTAGCACGAATAGAGATCAACAAGAATTTAACGCATACTATGCTAGCCATAAAGATATATATATATAACACAAAATCAGGTGAAGGAAAGAAGAACGCACTTGGATCCTTGCAGTAATAATATATATAAAGAGAGAGTTTAGAAAGATGGCGGTATAACAGTAACCTCAAGTAAAAATAAAATGAAGGAAAGTAAGTAAACACACTCATGCTATAGGGAATATAATTAACGGAATCATGCTATAAACCCAACTTCAAGATAAGAACATACAAGAATCAACCTTACACGTAAAACTCTAGGATGGAATAAACTAAGAAACAAAGAACTGAAAGCCACTACTCTAAACCACGATAAAGGATAGAACCCACTAGCTCACAAGTGCTCAGGAGGCCACATAAATAGTTCCTCAATCAATGTAGGAACCAATAATCCAACAACAAATGGGAGTCTAAATGACTAATACTATACCAAGATAACATCCGCTAAAACCACCAATAACTTAAGGCTGTAACAAGCTCTCATATATGACAGGAGTAACACAATCTACCTACAGTCCCAACGGCTGCCCATACAACAAAGGAACACAATCCAGTGAAAACAAACCCTATGACATCCCATACTACCGGAGCGTACATTGAGCAAACAAAAACAAGGGTGGAATCTGAGTACAATATGCATGATGATATGATATGATAGAACTAGTGATAGTAACCCTATATGCACCTCCTCCAATGCCGATAGGCCCAGTAAGTAGGATGCATGGAAGGACACGACCCGTATACCCCTCCTCCGACACACTTGGCATGTAACTCCTGGTCCGGATCGACAAGACCCATGGAGTTCCTTGACCATATACTAAAAATGAAATATCAAAGTATAACAACTCAGAATGTATCCAGGTCTAGATCAATAATCAAAATCTCATAGTACATTCCCGAATTTGATCCAGGTCTAAATTAGTAGTAGTAATCTCAAAACCCCATCAAAGGGTTCCTGGAGTGTATCTGTGTCTAAATTGGTGATCAAAGTCTCAATAACCCTTTTCCAGGGAGTCTAAAGCATATTTGGGTCTAAATACATAGTAAAAACATGTCTAGCACTCCGACAACCGAGTCTAGTATCAGTGTGAAAACTGGTGATAAAATCATCGTAATATTCTCCTTATTCCAAGAGGTATCAAAAAAATCAGTTCCAAAACCCTTTCATAGTCATTTTACCAAAAACGGGTCCTCAAGGCCATACAAAGTTTAGAAAACCATTTACAGTAGGCCCGAAGCCAAATCAGTAGTAAAACATGAAGAAAAAATTATTTCCATGAATTATATTCTCGCAAATAATTGATTAGCCCAATGTCTCACAAACAATTATATCGGCCCTGCACAGGCACAATGAGCTCTACAACATAGAATATCCAGCCTAAAGTAATATCACGATATTCAAGACTCGTACACATTTCCAAATATCCCACCATCTATGGTCCAGAGGCATATTCAAAGGCCACACGAGGCCACAAAGGTAATATTACATTATTACAATGAGTACTACAAACAACGTAAGAAATAAGCTGACCGAAGAGACGGACAAAGTCTGGGGTTACCAACCTAGAAAACCAACCCAAGGATACTAACTAATGCAGTTATAGCCTATATACGCAAGTTCTAGGTAGGCAAGACCATAACCTACCTATCGTCTGACGACTAGCTACTCCATGACTAACTGCTGGAATAACGTTGTCCAAGATTGAATTGCTCTGAGAAGTCCTAAACCGTGAACCTACTATCAAAATAATATTTGATGCATCAATACAAAGCCAACGATACCCATAATCCTAGAAACATAGCCGAGACAAAACCTGGGTCACAAGTGGGTCGATGGGACTCGCAATCCAAAGCTGGAAATGAAAAACAGCACAATGTTCCATATGTTCTTGGGATTTCATACTCCAAAATTGAGCGGAAATGAACCATAAATAAAAGCTAAAATAGCCCAAAATCCAAGGGAATCAAAGAGGGAAACAAATCTAGTTTAATGGAAATAAACAAGGAAACTTAATATTCCAAGAAGCCAAGAATGAGCATGGAACGGAAATAAACAGTCCTCCAAGTTTTATAAATGAACCAGGTGAAGAAATAGTTTTTTTAGAGGTAATAACAATGGAGAAAACACTTGGAGAAGGAGAGAAATAAGGATGGAAATTTAAGGGGTGGCTAGATATCTAGGTTGCCACGCCTAGGCACAGGGGTGGCTAGGCAGGCGCGGGCGCGCTGGTGCCATAGAAACTAGGCATGTTAGCTCCCAGGTAGGCAGGAGAGCGCAGGGGCGCGGGCAAGGCGCACACCCTTGTGCCACACCAGTAGGCCACAACAACAGCAACATGCCAAGGGTAGATTTTCAAGCGGCGGGCCCTCGAGAATGCATTTGGGGTATCATGAACCCAAACGAGCTAAGCTATTCCATTAGAAATGGCATTTCAAATCAAATGGAATTGATGAAAATCCCATCGTAGGTTGATTTAATGAAAAGTTGGCCCCACGCCCAAAATCAACCTTTAGGCCAACTATTCAAAAATGAAATATAAGGGCTGATATCAAGTCTGGAAGCCTCGAGACCCTAACCAATGGTCCCTCTAGCCTTGAATGGACATTCCAGAGCTAACTGCGCTGGCATAATTTCCATTTGAGGTCGTCTTCTACGAATGTTGACCAAAGTCAACAAAACAAGCCAGACTAGCCTGAAAACACAGAATGAGAGAGAATTCCAAGCTGAAAAGCTCCTAAATATCGATCAAAGGTCCAACTAGATCAAAGTCCATGCTTCGGATCTAATGGAATTGTCTCTTCTGAGCACGATTATCAAGAATATTGATCGAATTCAATGATTTCCTAAGTTAAGGCTCTGAGATAGGGAAACAACCATTAAGACTAAGCTAATAGCCCAGGCATCAAACTACTAGTCCCATCAAGCCGTAAATGACTTGGGGATGCTATAGGCAAGCTGTAACAATACAAAGAAGGTGAAAACGCGTGAATGACCAGAAGGGTCATTACACTTTTTCATTCAAAACCAGGGACATTTTAACTTACAACAAAACCCAATTAGCATCTCAAGTCATTGACACTAAACTTTCAAAACTTTCCTCAATTTCACGTCACGACTTATATCATTCATTCTCCCTATTTGGGATCAAGACTTCACCATGTTCCCCAAAGTTGTAATTCCACTGACACAATGACAGAATCCCCCTCACAATTATGCATTTCACAATAATAAAGATTATAGGATAGAATAATTTATGCTTACTTTCTCAAAGAAGTTCTAGTACACACACATAGAACCATAGGCTTTCCCTTCGTGTAATTTTCCACTAATGTAGAGTTGCAAAGCTCGGAATCACTAAGGACATGTTAGTATTTATGAAGGTTAAGGTAGAGGGAGGATAGGGATTTACAATAAGAATTTAAGACCTCCCTAACGCTATCATTTGAAATTCAAATGACTTCACCTTATTTTCCCCTCGCACATCCCAATTATTCTCCAAATCGTTCATCCCAACACCCTTCTTCTATTCTTTTAAAATTCAAAAGGAAAGGTAGCACAAACTCATTTCTTATCTTTGATTCATCAACCTTTTGATTATTTCAAGCAATTCGCATGATTTTTGCTAGGTGCTACCTCCAAATTTAAGCTCAATACCTTATTTAGATTTCATTGTTCACATACCCAAACATAGGTTGTCTCCTACCTCAATCACCTCATAATTTCATTTCTTCCCACCCCCTTAAACTTAGGCATTTATCTTATGTCTTTTTTCTCTAAGCATTTAGAGAGGTTGGGTGTCAAAAGATGTTATGACAGGTAACCGACTTCTAATTGAAATAAAAACTTAGTTAGAACCATGAGACATGTATGCATGCTGAGAATATAAGAACAACCAATAGGACAGGAACTGGATATCCAACATGATAACTGGTCTAGGATGAGAGTAGGAACTCGTCTAGAACTCATAAAGAACAAACATACTTTAGCAATGACAGTTAACCGAAAGGGACATCAAACTGAGATAAGTAGATATAGGGGAAAACTATTATCTTCTAAATACCACTCCTACCATTTGCTACTAACAACCTCAACAACGTACATGAAGGTACTAAAGTTTGAGTCTAACAACCCGATTCTCCATGTTCAAACCTATCTTGAATATATCTCTTGCATCAAGAACGTCTTCTAAGGATATTATCCCCTCTTATCACAACAACCAACTAACCTAGGGCTCCCAACCAAAGGATCACTAGTTGCATAAAACAAATATCCACATGTATCCTATAATAATTTTCAAGTTTATAACTATGGTCACCTTATGGTTTAGTATCTTACCCTATTTAAGACTTCTCTCCTCTTCCCTACCATAACTAGGAGTCACAAATTCAAGAACTTCTATAGAGGGACATACTAAAATTCCTCATCTATCTATTTTGCATGAATAATCCTTATCTCATAATTCACCCCCGCCTAGAAGTCAAGGTGGAACAAGTACATCAACAAGGAAAAGGAATCTGCTACCTCCCGCCTAGGCTACTACAAGGCCTTCTCCCCTAACGCTTATAACAACATAAACCAGAATCATAAAAAGAAAAGAGCGAGAGAAGGAGTGTCACGAATGAAGGATTATAGATTGATCTTGACTTACACTTAGCGTGATCAATCCATTCAAGGTGAGGCTTGGGGAGTTGAGCACAATAGGCATGAGTATTTTACATAATGGGCACGTAAGTCACGAATGGTGGGGATCACCACCACTAGTTATCAAAGGCAAAGGTCAAGGTCTTTAGAGCAAGGAAATCATAAGCGCGAACCATTTCAAGAATTAGGTCAAAGCATATATATAACGTTACATGATTTGATTTGCCATTAAGGAATGTCTGAAGAATGAACTAAGCAAATAGAACTGAGCATATTGAGAGACATGAGTTTACATAGACACCAACCCTAAGGGCATAAAGCTGGGATTTATAGAATCGCAGGATAAGAGTAGAGTCGTTGCCTGAAGTAATCATTTGTCATTCTAGAATCTCAACATGGGCATGAATCTGAAATAGGACCATGGAGCTGACACACAAAGCATGCAAAAGGTATCATAATGGCAAAAGTACACTTAGGACGCTAGGATGGAAATAAGCTTTCGCCTCCCCTTTTGACTTTATTCTAACACCCACAGGCATCGCTACCTGAGCCTCACAAATCTGACCGATTCTACATTCCACCATCTCCCCCTTAGGTTCATGCTACCCTCCTAAGTCCATGTATCTCTCACTAACCTCTCAAAAGAACTATCATCGTTTTACCCTAACATGACATACACTACTCCAGAATCTAGCATGAATACCCACTTCCTTCTATAGTCTAAGACCCTCATACACCTAAAAGTTGAGGCCTCAATCCTCCTATCCCCACTCTGTTCTAGGTCAAGATAACTCACAACCAAACAAGAATAGGGGTCCGGGGGCTATGGGTGCATAAAGGAAGAAAATCTAATGACATACATGATTCAACTTCTGGAGGAATACTCTGACCAAGCTGGCTAGGCAATGAAGTGAATCGGTTTTGGAGCTGAACACCATAGTTGTTCCGCTTAGCTGAGGGGCAATCCCTAATCCTATGACCTAAGTGACCCAAAACACCCTCCTTTGTCAGCAAGGCACTCACATAGATGAACTTACTGCATCTACTACAATGAAGGTACCTCAATGTGTTTGGAGCCTAATAGTGACAAGACTGAGAATCGAGGGCAGGTGTGCTAACTGAAGATGGGGTTTGTCTGAATAACCTCTGCTGAGAAAATGATTGGTTCCATGTTCTGGTCTTCTTGTTCTTCCTCTTCCTCTTCTTTAGTTTCTCTTTCTCATTCAACTGAGCTTTCATGGCTTAAGCCAACATACAGATAACTTTACGAAATTCTGCATTCATAACCTCATGACCTGGAGTGGTTGGATTAGCATTCCTTGTGGGGTTTCTTCGCAGAGACATTATCTGAAATGTGTAAGGAATGGATTAGAAGGGTAAGTAGATTCAAACTCTATCGCATGACAGTGAACATGAAGAAGTAAAGTTTTTCCTAAAACACCTTGTAGCCTCCCTCTCATAAGTATGGAGTGCTTCACACCCATGAAAGAGACTCTACTTGATGCGGCTTCAGACACCCTAGGACTCTTGAACCTGGCTCTGATACCAAGTTTGTCATGCCCTGAGCCTACCCCCTGGATGTAACACAACACCCAAGATCACAAGTGATCTCAAGAAAACTCTCTGGCATTAGCATGACTTAAAACTGAACAAAACATAATAACAGAAGCTTAACTGAAGTAATAAGCAACTCAACGTGTTTATATAAGTAAAAGCCTAAGGATAAAAATCTGAATACAGCTGATGTCTGACTCTATGTCTGAAAGCCTCTACTACTGGAGAGTTGATGGGACAAGCCCCCAGCTAACTCTAAATACTGAAATACTGAATACACAATCTAAATACTAAAATGAAACTAAACTCCAAGTACTCGAAGGAGGAGGACTCACCAAGCTGACTGGATGAACTGCTGATCTACTTGCCACGGACTGGGAAACGGGCTACATAATCTACATCATAATAGGATGCAACACAAAAGAGTATGCGGTCAGTACTATGGAATGTACTGAGTATGTGGGATATGCATAATCATGATAAAAACACACTTAAAATATTCTTGAAATGAGTTCGTGTATGTAGAGAGATAGCATAAGAAAATATCAAGATATAAGGCATAAAATGTGAAATAAAGTCAGGATTCAAAGTAGAGTATCATATAACCTTTTAGCTTGAAAATAAACATGCGGGTGTTTCTCTTAACTTACATTAAACCATGCTGAGCTACATTGAGTCCAGTGTCATGAACCCATACTGAAAAAGGTTGTTCTAACCTGCCAATGTTAGAACCATGTCATACCAGGATCCTTTTATAAGCCACAGAGGGCACCTACAGTGGCACGTAGTTCTGGGACTAAGGTTAATCTCACCCGGTCCAACTCGGTTCTAAGCACTACTCCCAAACTATAAATATATATATCATGAGGCTCACATACATATTACATATGTAGATGTCAAAACTTGTTCATAAACATGTTCATACCCCGGATCTTCATACTACTCACGAACCTTAGTTTTAGAAAGTGATTCATGAGCATTGATGCATAATAGTTCATAACTTAGAGATTTGCATGGCACTATTTCAATTTTATAATAACATAGATTTTCATAGAACATAAGAACTAGGCATGCACTTGCTTGAAAAAATCATGAGAATACATGTTATCAATTTCCCAATTTTTCTTAAATCAAACCATGCATGTAGGATTTACCATACTTATCCTTCAATTCAAAATAGGAGTTCATATGTAAAAACTCATGCATAATCATGCAATTTAGTAGTAATTTCATAATAAAATCACGAGAAGGCAATTTATAGCAAAACCCATAAGAATTGGGTAAGAACCCTAATTTGAGAGTTCATGAAATTCAAAATAAGAATTTGGGGTGTTGGGCACAAGGTTGAAAGGAACACATTGTTAAATACCCACATACCTTTATTGAAGCTAACCCACTTGAAATTGAAAAGAAGAGGAGGCTTGAACTTGGAGCTTGAAACCTAAACTTGAAGCTTGAGAAGATGGAACTCCTTTTCTTCTTTTGGAAGTTGATTGAAAGAATGGGAGAGAACTTAGGGCAAGTGGGAATAAAAACCCTCTTAAATAGGCTTAAAACGACTTAGTATAGGAGTTAAAAGAGTGGGAAATTACAAAAATACCCCTGGACTTAAACTTGGAAAAAGTTGGAAAAAGTCAACTTCATAGACCACGAGCCAGTCCACCGTCTGTCATCCTAAAGGAAAAGCCATCAATTGATCCGTGGTTTCAAATGCCACTTATAAGGGTCTACTGGAACTCAACACCACGAGTCACTCTACGGTCCGTGGTTCAGGATGTCGGACCATCCTGTGACTCATGGTTCTGACTTTATGATATGAGGATCCTCTGATCCTCAGGGATTACGAGTGAAAGAACGGGTCGTGGAATAGGTTGACGAGTCATCAACCCACTCGTGGAATTTAGAAGACTTGGTACCTATCTGAAGGTGATTCCATGGGATACAGGATGGACTATCATTCAAAATGATGACCCGTTAAGTCATTCGTGGAAACTGGGTAGAACAGCTGAATATTGACAAACCACGGGTCACACAACTGACTGTGGTTTTGGTATACGGGATGTGAACAAACTAGTGGTTTTGAAGATGAAAATTTTAAGGTTCAGGTCAGAAATCACGAGTCACAGTACGGACCGTGGTTCAGAACCACGGTTCGTCATTCCTGTCCATAGTCACTGATAGTACTGTAGTAAATTACCTATAACTTTTTACTCCGAACTCGGATTAATGTGTGGTCAGTGGCATTGGAAAGAAGACTCAAAAATCATAAATTTGGTAGGTACTAAACCACCTAACACTATATAGTTTAGGAGGAATGATCGATTGAAGTTGACCCTAATTTAGTCTTACATGAAAACTTACTTGGGTGAAGTGCTTGCAACTTAACTTGATTATAGGAGTTTCTTATAAACATGATTCGCATCTAAAGCACTCACCACACTAGGAAAAAGATCATTACACTCATGAAAAAGGTTTGGATATTAGCTTAGAATTTTTGGGGTGTTACACTTTGATGATGCAGATACAGGATCCTTTCCTCAGACTCATGGATAGACATCACCGGAGACCCAGTTTCTGTTGGTGAGTCCTCATTATCCGAGGTCTAGTGTTTGACCTATCTCTTTCATGTTCTTTTTTTGGATTCTGAGTTAGTTGGGTATTGTCCCATCAACTCTTTATGATAGTTTAGAGGCTTTAAGACATAGCTAGTATTCGGGTCTCTCTTTCGGATTATGTTTCATCTTGACTTTATCATTTATGGATCGGGTTGATTAGCTTTATATTTATGCTTTCATTATGTTTTCTTATGAATTTCTGAATTTGCTATGACCAAGGGTTAACTTGGGGCACTTTTGATCCTGGGTCCCATGTTATGCCTAGGGGTAGTCTCGGGGCATGACAAACTTGGTATCAGAGAATCAGGTTCAAGAGTCCTAGGTTGTCTGAAAGCTACATCGAGTAGAGTCTCTTTCATGTGTGTGAAGCGCGCCACACTTATGAGAGGGAAGCTATGAGGTGTCTTAGGAAAAACTTCACTTCTTTCATGATCAATATCATGCGATAGAGGTTAACCCTATTACCTCTCTAATCCATTCTTTATGCATTTGAGATTATGCCTCCTCGTCATGCAATGCCTCGTCAAGCTGCTTGAAATATTGACCCTCAAATTCCAAACCCTGAGGTCATAAATGCGGAGTTCAAGAATGCTATTCATATGCTACCTCAGACTATGGCCGCTCAAGATAATCCGCAGGCTCATATCCCCGTCTACCCCTAAGGTGGAGTTGCAACCCGCGTCTGAAATTTTATTAGCGTGAACCCACATAAGTTCTGGAGTTTTAAAGTTGGTGAGGATCAACAAAATATCTTGGATGAGGTAAAAAAGATCTTTGGTGTAATACAAGTGGGTGGTATTGATGGTATTGAGCTAGCTTTCTACAAACTCAAGGACGTGGCTCACATTTGGTTCACTCAATGGAGGAATACGAGGGATAGAGATGTGGTCCATATGACTTGGGAATGCTATGAGAGGGCTTTTCTTGACCGGTTATTTTCGGGGGAGTTGAGGCAAGCTAAGGTCAAAGAGTTCATGAATTTGAGGCAAGGTTCCATATCGGTTCAAGAGTACGGATTGAAGTTCACCCAGATTTCTAGGTAGGCTCCTTCTATGGTGGCTGACCTATGGGATGAGATGAGTAAGTATGTTTACAGTGTATCAGATTTGGTAAAGAAGGAGTGGAGGTCCGTGATGCTTTTAGGTGACATGGACATTTCCCGACTTATGACTCATGCCCATCAAATTGAGGGAGATGGAAAGAGAGAACAAAAGGGCCAGATCAGAGGGTTTGGGTTTTAGCCATCAGAGGTCTAGAGGTGGACACCGCTTTTTATTACAGAATAAGTCATAAGGACCCATTCATTCTTCAGCTAGTGCCCCTACTCAGGCCCCAGGGCTCGTCATTATCAGACTGGTACAGGATCCGATTCCTTTTCATAGGAAAGTGTTGCAAAGGGGACTCCTTACCCTTCTTGCAACAAATATGGTAGAAGTCATCTTGGTGAGTCTTTAGCTAGTTGAGGTGGATGCATGGGTGTAGTCAGGTTGGACACAATATTAAGGATTACCCTTAAGCTAAGAAGAGACAGGGAGGTAGTAGCACTGAGTCTGCTCCAGCAGCCCTAAGAGGTCGACCGACCTAGCAGGGCACTTCTTTTAGTTCTGGTGGTAAGCGCCAGAATTTCCTTTATGCCATGTCCTCTTGCCAGGACCAGGAGAGTTCACCGGACATTATTACAGGTATGTTAAAGTTTTCTCTCTCGATATGTATGCTTTATTAGATCCCGGTGCCTCCTTATCTTTTGTGACCCCTTTTATGGCTTACAAGTTCAAGATTAGTTCTGATCAGCTCTTAGAACCCTTTTGTATTTCTACTCCTGTTGGTGAGTAAGTCCTAGCCAAAATAATCTATCGAAATTGTCCTATACCTGTCCTTCATAGAGTAACTTCAGCGAATCTAGTAGAGTTGTAGATGAATGATTTTGATGTTATTCTTAGTATAGATTGGTTGTATGCATGTTATGCCTCAGTTGATTGTAGCACTCGAGTTTTTAGTTTCATGTTTCCAAATGAACATGTCTTAGAGTAGCAAGGTAGTCCTCCATCGTCAAAGGGTCGCTTCATATCTTATCTTAAGGCTAGGAAAATGATTTCTAAGAGTTATGTTTATCATATAGTTTGGGTTATAGACACGGAGTCCGAAACCCCATATCTCCACTCAGTCCCACTTGTAAGAGAATTTCCTGAAGTATTTACCGAGAATTTGCTCGGAGGCCCTCTCGAGTGGGAGATAAACTTTGGAATAGATATTCTTCCGGATATGCATCCTATATATATTCCTCCTTATAGAATGTCTCACACAAAGTTTAAGGAATTGAAAGATTAGTTGAAGGACCTCCTTGATAAGGGTTTTATTCAACCCAACATCTCTCCATGGGGTTCTCCAGTGTTATTCAATTAGAAGAAACATAGTTCCCTCAAAATGTGTAGCGACTACCGTCAGTTGAACAAGATCACAATCAAGAATAAGTATCTCATTCCTACGATTAATGACTTGTTCGATCAACTTTAGGGTGCTAGTTACTTCTCCAAGATTGGCGTTAGGTCATGTTATTAGCTCTGTGTTTGAGAGTGTGACATTCTGAAGACATACTTCAGAAATCAGTATGGTCATTATGAATTTGTGGTTTCGTCTTTTGGACTAATGAATGCTCCTGCAACCTTTATGGATTTGATAAACTGTGTGTTCAAGCATTATTTGGATATGTTTATGGTTGTGTTCATTGATGATATTCTTATCTATTCTCAGAGCAAGGAGGAGTATGCGGACCATTTGAGAGTGGTGTTGAAAACTCTCAAGGCCCGACAGTTATTTGTTAAGTTTAGCAAGTGTGAGTTTTGGATGCAGTCTATTACTTTTCTGGGGCATATTGTGACTAGAGATGGTATTTGAGTTGATTCTTAAAAGATAGATCCAATAAAGGACTGTTCTAAACCCACTTCCTTGTCTGATGTTAAAAGCTTTTCGGGTTTGGCTAGTTACTATAGGAGATTTGTGGAAGGGTTTTCTTCCGTTGATGCCCAATTGACTCAGTTAACTCAGAAAAAGGTTAAATTTCAGAAAGATCTTGGTACTCAGGTAAAGCTTAGCACAACTTTTCACCCACAGACGGATGGCCAGGCAGAGTGTACTATTTAGACTTTGAAGGATATGTTGAGAGCCTGTGTGATTGATTTCAAATGTAATTGCGATGATCACTTACCTCTTATCGAGTTTTCCTACAACAACAACTCCATTCTAGCATCCAGATGTCTCCTTATGAGGCACTTTATAGACAGAGGTGTAGATCTCATATTAGTTGGTTTGAGGTAGGTGAGGCAGCTTTGATTGGTACAAATTTGGTTCATGAGACCATGGAAAAGGTTCATATCATTAGGGAGAGGTTGAAAACCGCTTAGAGTCGACAGGAATCATATGCAGATGTGAAGAGAAGAGAGTTGGAATTTGAGGTTGATTATTGGGTATTTCTTAAGTTGTCACCTATGAAAGGTGTGATGAGATTTAGTAAGAAAGGTAAGCTTAGTCTCTGTTATGTAGGTCCTTATCGGATTCTGAGGAGAGTTGGTAGAGTTCCTTATGAGTTGGATTTGCCATCAGATTTAGAAGCGGTTTATCGAATTTTCCATGTTTCCTTGTTCAAGAAGTATGTTGGTGATCTGACCTTGATTGTTCCTTTGGAATATTTGAGTGTGAAGGATAGCCTTACTTATGAGGAAGTTCCCGTGGAGATTCTTGATCGTTAGATTCAGAGGTTGAGAAACAAAGAAGTCATTTTGGTGAAGGTCCTTTGGAGAAATCAGCTAGTTGAGGGAGCTACTTGGGAAACAGAGGAAGCCATGATAGCCAAGTACCCTTATCACTTTCGTTCTGACTCAGTTTCAGCTTGAGGTAATAGTTTCCTCCTTAATATTCCCCTCGATTCTATCCCATCAGTTTCCCCATCATCCTTACATGGATTTATGTTTTCCGAAGTTAGTTCAATCATGTTTTAAGTTGAAAAGCTCAGTTTTCATGTTTATCCATGAGTTTTATGTTTTGTTGTTTGGTTGGGTTGTTTTCTCTCCATTTTTCCTTGCTTAGACTTCATACGAGGATGAATAATTTCAAGGGGGAGATATTATAACACCCGAGAATTTGATTCAGCTTTTAAATATAGAAACTCTAAAAATTTTGAAACTTCCAGGGATCACGGGTCAAGTCCATGGGCCGTGGATAGAACCACGAGTCATGGAAGTGACCCATGAAACCATTCCTGCAGATCCTCCTTACGTTTGAGAACCATGAGACAGGTTCTCGATCCGTGGATGGTTCCATGAGTCTTGGAACCAACTCGTGGAACTCAGATTGAGGGTTACTAGTCTTCCCAGGAACCATGAGTAGGTTCCACGAATCATAAAAGTTTCTACGGGTCATCCTGTTAACTCATGGAAAGTTATCTGGAGCTTTGAATTTTGGCTCAGGAACCACGACTCCAATCCATGAACCGTGGTTACTTCTACGGCTCGTGGAAGGGATATGTGGGACCTAAAGCCGAGATTTTTAACAGCTTTTCTCTAATTAAATCCCTGGGGTATTTCTATAATTACCCACCCTTTTAAATTTTAAGTGAGGTTGTTTTGGACACTTTTAGTAGGGTTTTTACTCCTATTAGCCTAAGTCTCTCATTATTCCTCATTCATCTACCTAAAGAGGAAAAGAACTCCTTCAAGCTCCAAGTCTCAATCTCTATGTTCAAGCTTCCATTTATTTTCATCTTAGATAAGCAAGCTTCAATAAGGTATGTGGGTATTCAATGGGGGATTCCCTTCACCCTTATGCCCAAAACCCCATGTTTTACTTTGATTTATGAATTTGTGAAATTAGTGTTCTTACCCAAATTGGGGAAAAGTCATGGGTCTTCTTTTTAAGCATTGACTCAGGGTTTCTCATTACTTATCTATGGTTTATTTGAAGTTCCTTAGTTGATTTCAAAAGCCCCAGCATTAAAGATGATTTCTAGCATGATTCCATTGAATTGCATGTTTTCAAGTAAAAATTGGCTTGTTTAGATAACATGACCTTATGTATTTATGAAATTGCATGCCTAATTCGTCAAGCTATGAATTTTAAAAGGAAAGTATGTTTTGAATTATGGCTATGCTAATTTTTAAAACATATGATATGTATATTGCATGACATTAGATATGTCCTTATGCTTTTCAAACAGATTTGGCATTAGATATGTCACAAGTATGAATTGAGCTATATATATGTTTTGGGAGTAGTATTTAGCATCGAGTTGGACTAGGGTTTAGTGTACTGTTAAGTCTCAAAACTACATTGCCACCATAGGTTAGCCTCTGTGGCTTAGGACAAGATCCTGATAGATAAGGTTTTAACCTTAGCCAGTTAGGAAAACCTTTTTCAGTGTGGGTGTATGACACTGGACTCTATGTAGCTCATCATGGTTAATATCGGTTAAGACTAACTCCCGTATGAATGTTTTTAAGTCGTATGCTATGTATCACTTATATTATTTTAAATTATGATATTTCTTATGACTTCTCTTTTATGCATAATCTTAGTTTCAATTATGTTTCAAACATTTTTTACCTTACTTATGCATATCTCACATACTCAGTACATCCTATAGTACTGACGCATATTCTCATGCTGCATCCTTTGATGATGCAGATACAGTCTCCTTCCCTCAGACTTGTGGCTAGACATCGGCGTAGACCCAGTTTCTGTTTGTGAGTCCTCATTATCCGAGGGGTAGTATTAGACCTATCTCTTTCATGTTCTTTCTTTGGATTATGAGTTAGTTGGGGTACTATCCCATCAACCCTTTATGACAGTTTAGAGGCTTTCAGACATATATAGTATTCGGGTCTCTCTTTCGGATTATGTTTCATCTTGACTTTATCATTGATGGATTGTGTTGCCTAGCTTTCTATTTATGCTTCTTCTATGTTTTCTTATGAATTTTTGAATATGCTATGACCATGGGTTAACTTGGGGCACTTGAGGTCCCGGGTCTGGTTTTATGTCTAGGGGTAGTCTCGGGGCATGACACTTACCATGTTGAATCAGAACACAATCTAATCCAACTCTGAATGCATCATAATTCATCACAAAACCATTTAAATCCTCTAGAAGAGTCAGAATTCGAGTTGTGGTCAATCTAGTTTTCAACTCATGGATGTTTTTCTCACACTCATCTGATCATTGGAACTTAACCTTTTTCTAAGTCAACCTGGTCAACGGGGTAGCTATGGATGAAAACCCTTCAACAAACCTTCTATAGTAAGCAACTAATCCAAAAAAGCTCCTATTGTCTATTGGAGAGGTAGGTCTAGGCTAGTTCTTTACTTATTCTATCTTTTGTGAATCTACTCCAATTCCCTTCGTAGACACCACATGACCCAGAAAAGAAACTGACTGCAACCAAAACTCGCATTTATTAAACTTAGCTAATAGCTGGTGATCCTTGAGAATTTGCAGCACACCTCTCAAATGATTTGCATACTCCTCCTCATTCTTAAAATATATTAGGATGTCATCAATAAAGATAATGACGAACATATCCAAGTACTGCTTGAATACCCTATTCATTAAATCCATAAAGGTTGTGGGAGCATTGGTTAGTCCAAAATACATAACTACAAATTCATAGTGACCTTACCAAATTTTGAAAGCTATCTTCGGAATGTCACAATCTCTAGCTCTAAGCTAATGATAACTGGATCTGAAGTCAATCTTGGAGACATAGCTGGCGTCATGAAGCTGGCCGAACAAGTCACCAATCTTGGGGATGGGATACTTATTCTTGATTGTGACTTTGTTCAGCTGATGATAGTCTATGCACATTCTGAGCGAACTGTCTTTCTTACGCATGAAGACGAATTGAGCACCCTGTAGAGAGATATTGGGTCTGATGAAACCTTTATCTAGAAGGTCTCTTAGCTGATATTTTAACTCCTTATTCTCTCTTGGATCCATCCTTTTATTTTTTTAGTTTTGGATATCTTAGACATTGATTACTTGTTACAGTTACTATACGATAACTTTTAATTCTTGGGGAATGTAATAGTTAGTCAAATTATTCTGCACTTATTATATAAGTTTTTGACTATCTTTCATGTTTAAAGTTTGTTTTGATATTATCTCAGTTAAAATTGCTTAAGCGTAAGGGTTAAGGTTTGGGTTTTATAGTTCTCCCATTGAAAGGTTAGTGTGGGTTCAACTCACGATCAATGGGGTCGTGAAAAATTAGTGTCAGAGCTCTAGGTTAATGATCCTTCCAGTCATTCCTGAATTTTAAGTTTTTGTGTACAATTAGAGCTTACCTATAATAGCCCAAGTCATTTATGACTTGCTGGGACGTGTGGTTCGGTGCCCTGGCTGTTCATTTGTTCTTTATGGTTGTTTCCCTATTTTAAAGATAAACTTAGGATATCATTAACTTTAGTCAACATTCTTAGTAAATGCGCTCAAAATCTAGTTCTGACAGTTTTGTTAGCTCTGGAGCATGGATTTTGGTCTAAATGGACCCTTGGTAAGGGTTTGGAAGCTTTTAGTTCGGGTATGTGTTGGTTTTTGTGTTGTTTAGCTAGTTTAACTTGAAAGTTTAACTTTGGTTAACATTCAGAGAAGACGGCCTCAGATGGATTTCCATCAGCGTTATTAGTTTCGGAATGTTGACTTTGGGCTAGATGGACCTTTGGTTCAGGTCCCGAGGCTTCTGGACTAGTTTTCGGATAGTGAGTTTCATTTTGGTTTAAGGTTGGTTTTTGGGCATTGGGCCCACTTTTTATTAAATCGACCTCCGTTGGATTTTTATGTCAATTCTGTTGAGTTTGGAATGCTATTTATGGTATGTTAGCATAGTTTATGTGCACGCATGGGGTCCCGGATAAGTCCTGTGGGCCCATTCAAAGACTTTTCCCCTCGATTTGTTTGCTGGTTGTTGTTGCAGGTGCAGGTCTATGGCCTTAATCGCGACCGTGAGGGAATACATCACAATCGCGATGGTCTGTCTCACTGGTCATTGCGACCATAAGGGTACTTTCACGCGATCGCGATGAAGGGTCTGTGGACCAGCCTCTTTTTGCTCTACGCGATCGCGAGATCCTTCCTCACGACTGTGATGAAGCCCCTCCTCTCTTGTTCTTTATGACCGCATGGATAGTCCTCATGATCTTGATAGTCTATCCAGCGTGGTCCTCACGACCATATGGGATCCCTTCACAATTGGGAAGAAGGACCCCTAGGTAGTATATAAACTTCCTTCTTCGTTTTACTCTACATCAAAATGCATATCTGCACTAAAATACAACTCAAGCTCCATAATTCTCTGTGTGACTTCAATTCCAGAAGTGGGGGTGATAATTCTTGGTTCTGTGATCATCCTTTTGCCTTCAATCTGGTGAACTCCTTGTTATCTCCGTAAATTCCCCTCTTTAATCTCCTTTTTTAACTCTAATGGATTGTAGGCTATTTTTGGCCATTTCCATGGCCAATTTATTCTAATATTTTGAGCATGCACTCACAGAAGTGTGGTGATCATTATGCGCTCTTTTGTTTCCTATTTTGGGTTGCGCAGCCCAAGAGCCCACCGATGATTCAAATTTTGACTCGGCTATAATTATAGAAATATGGGTATCCTTAAACTTGTTTTAATGCGTAGTTTATGTTTATGATAGTTTGATTTCGCTTTGGAGCTTCTTGGAGCTGTTTGGGCTTGGACATCGTCGTTCTAGCAGCTTGTCATCGGACGATAGGTAGGTTACAGTTTAACTCTTCTAGACTTTTCATATATAGGATATAATTGTACTAATTAGAATCCTTTGGTTGGGTTTATTATCTTGGCACCCCCAGACCTTGTCTGCTTCTTCATGATCATCTTGTTTTCACTCTGATGATTGTAGTATTTGTTGTACTTGATAGTATCACCCTTTTAGTCTTGTGTGGCCTTGTATTTGACTCTAGACCATAGATGGTGGGTTATTTGGGAATATCTGAGTCCCATACATTGATATTCATTTGTCGAGCTGGTTATATTTGTTATAGAGCGATTAGAGCCTGTGCAGGGCTGATAGGTTGATTGTGATTCGTTGGGCTACTGTTTGTGATTGGGCATATCATTATCACGCATATAAAGAGGTTTTCTGCATGATTTACTACTATTTTAGCTTCGGGCTAACTATTGATGGTTTTCTGAACCTTGCATAGCCTCGAGGATCCATTTTCCGTAAAAATGTTTATAAAAGGTTTGGAACTAGTTTTCGTGGATCTTCTTGGGGTAAGAGAGTTAAAAGGATGATTTTATCACTATTTTCACACATATACTAGACTTGGTTGCGCTGTAGTGCTAGATTTGGTTTCCTATTGATTTGAGATAGTACTATACTCGGACAGGCCGAGCATTAGACTTGTTTTACTACTAATTTAGACCCGGTTATGCTCGAGCACCCTTGATGGGGGTTTTTAAACTTGATTTTTTTAGACCTGGATAGACTCCAGGCATGCATTTTTGATACTTTGGCTTCGTATTTGGATCCTCATACACTTCAGACTCTTTATTGAGATTCTGAGATTTAGTATATGGTCGAGGACCTCCATGGACCTTGCAGATCTGGACCTGGGGCTCCGTGCTGAGTCTGTCATTGGAGGGGTATACGATGTAGTTGAGGTATACAAGTCATGTCCTTTCATGGATCCTACCTGCTGGGCCCATAGGCATCGAGGGATATGCATTTGGAGTTACTGTTTGACCTGGTTTTCACTATTATATCATATCATTCATTTGCGTGAGATTCTACCCTTGTTTACTGTTTGCTTAGTGTATGCTTTAGTAGTATGGGATGTCAGAGGGTTTATCTTTAGTTGTATATGTTCCTCCGGTGTACGGGATCCTGTTGGAACTGTAGGTTGACTTACTATTATTCCGTCGCATTTTTGGGTGTGTTTATGGCTATATTAAGGTTCTTATTCAAGGTTTCACATTTGGGAGTTGTGTAGTATATGCTTCTGGTTTACTTTATGATTATACTTTGATTATTGGCATGTTTTACTAGTTAGAATTGGGTTTCAAGCATGACTTTATTTACTTGCTTTCCTTCTTTCCCTTTTTTACTTGAGGTTACCGGTATGTCGCCTTCTCCATAAAGTCTCTATATATTGTTATTGCAAGGATCCCAGGTGTGTTCTTCTTTCTTCGCCTGGGTTCTGTGATGTATATTTTTAGTAGCTAGTCGAGCATGTTTGTTTTCTTCTTGTATTATTTATGTGCTAGCTTTCATGGACTTATTCATCGCTTCTGTGACCTCCTCTTTGGTATCTACTATATTAATTCTCTTATATCTTATATGCGCTCAGTCGGCCTATGATGTCTACTGGTACCCGTTGCTTAGAAATTTGTTCTCATACTGCACTCTACATCTTTCTAGTGCAGATCCTAATATGTTCCATCATCGCTGATTCATGGAGACTCATGCGGGCTGACTGTTGGACTATCCAAGACACAGGGTGAGCCCTTGACGATCGAAGTGTAACTTTTAGCTCATATTTTGTATCTTGTACTAATTTTTCTATTCACAGATAAATGTGTATATATTCTTTCAGATCCCTAGTACTCTGTATATTTAGTACCTACTCTTATACTATGATACCAGGTCGTGGGTATGGTTTAGTTTCCACTTATATATAATCCTGTTGCTTATTTCTCCACTTATTTCATTTGCTTTGGCTATTTTTATCATACTTCCGCGTGCTTGTTAGATAATAATCTATTTCTAACCGTTCTGGGCTACAAGGATTAGTTTGCCTACAAAGGGGTTGTAGGTGCCATCATTACTGAGAAATCAGGTCGTGACTGCTTGGTATCGGAGCCTAGGTTAACCAGTGTCATTGGTATAAGAGCCAATGTCTAGTAGAGTCTTGCGGATCGGGGCGGAGACGTCCGTACTCAATCTTCGGGAGGCTACAATGGCATCTTAGGAAATATAACTCTCTTCTTACTTCTGTATTATGCGTATTATCGTTGATGGTTTTCTTAAATCTCACTTATTCTAGTTCATTCTCCTGCAGATGGTTCATACGAGATCGTCAATATCAGGCGGAGGAAAGCCTTTGACTCCAGCATCCCTGACTCCAGCTAGGGGCTGGGGAGGTCACAAAGGTAGAACTAGAGGGGGGTGCTCGAGCGGCAGTACCAGTTTGAGCTCCTAGGGTCGAGGTTGAGCCCAAGATTGGTCAGAGCAGCAGCTTGTGGACTGGGGGATAGCCCAGGTACCACCTGTGCTAGCACCAGTTTTTGTGCCAGATTTAGCCCCAGCTCCTTCATCATATATTCGGGGTTTACTTCTTCAGTTGTAGGGTATAATAGAGGGACAACCTTTAGATGTGGTACATACATCTGCTCAGGGGGTAGCCCTGGGTGTACAGAGTTCAGGAGCGCAGCCTGCTACTGTAGCTCCCTGTATTGAGGTTATTCCGGTACCATTTGTTGCACAACCTCTTGATCTTCGTCCTGCTATGACAGAGATAGAGCAGAAGGCATTGGGTAGATTTTTAAGATTGGGTCCACCTAGATTTGCTGGTACACGTGGTCAGGATCCTTATGATTTTATCTCTACCTGTGAGGAGTTGCTACACCATTTGGGGTTGTTGGAGACTCACGTTGTTGGATACACTACTTATAAGCTTGAGGGACCCAGCAAAGTTATGGTGGAGGGCCCAGGTTGCTTGCAGACCATCTTCGTCCCCTCTCTTACCTTGGTCAGAGTTCTATGAGTCCTTTATGGCCAAGTTCTTGCCTCAGAGCGATAGAGAGCATCGTAGGGAGCAGTTACTAGACTTATACAGGGTTCTATGATCGTATTTGATTACGAGACTCGCTTCACCCATCTTGCTCCTTTTGGGGCCATGATTATCCTTATTGAGCCTTACAGGATCCGTAGATTTGTTTTGGGGCTGATATTAAAGTTCAGACAAATAGCTGAGGTATCACTACTAGAAATTGGGCCTATGGGAACAAACATGCTAGTAACCATTTTCAAACCATTGCTATAACTAGTCTACTATAACGGTTATGACTGTTGGAAAATGTTTTAGTTCCTATTGACATGGCATAGCCATATGACTGTTGCCATTAAAACATGACCATTGCAATAGGGTTACCTATAGCAACGGTATTGTGAACCATTGCGGTAAAGTCATCTATGGTAATAGTTGTCTGAAATTTTCATTGTATTGCAACAATTCATTAATCCTCCACATTTTCCCTTCACTATTTTCCCTCAATAATTTTCATCACCCGCCAATACCATTATTTTTCTTTTATTTTTCTTTATTTCCCAAACATATTTAGAAATAAGACACATATAGAAATAAAACACTTTCTAATATTATTTTAGCAACTTCACTCTAAAAATCTACCTCAAACAAACAAAGCTCTCTAACCTCTCTCTACACTTCTCTCTTCTCTAACCTAGGTGCCGTTGCAAATCTGAGCTAATGTTCTCAAATTTGCACTAATCTAAGCTTGTATTTCACTGTTAGAAGCTATAATATACAAACCTCTCTCATGTCTTCGAGGGTTTGTGTGATTTAGTTGGTGTTTTGATTATTATAGTGGAGTTGGAGTTGATTTTAGCTAAATCTCTCAGATTTTAGCTAAATCTGTTTGTGACTAGAGCTGGACCTGATAAATCTTGGATTTCTTCAACATGTTTGATCTTTTAAGGTATTATTCTTTAATCTTTTATTTTTCCTTTAAGTTTTGAGCTACAGGGTTTGTGAAATTATCGGATTTTGTTATTGCATATGTTGTTAGGTTGTCACTATGAGGGTTAGTCAAATTGTTTGATTTTTCTGTTGGAATTTAGTTTCTGTTGTGTGTTGGTGTTAATTTGTTGTTGTTAGGTCTGTTAAAATTGTTGGATTTCTCTCTTGCATGTATGATTTAGTTGGTACTATGTGTTGGTGTTAATTTATTATTGTTAGGTATGCTATAATTATGGGATTTTACTGTTGTATGTG
Source organism: Jaltomata sinuosa (assembly GCA_003996215.1). Lineage (NCBI taxonomy): Eukaryota > Viridiplantae > Streptophyta > Magnoliopsida > Solanales > Solanaceae > Jaltomata > Jaltomata sinuosa. The sequence continues at coordinate 95,101 of QJPP01001278.1, forward strand.
CTATTAAATTAGCTATTGTTTATGGTCTTATTTTATTGTTGTTAGGTATGGTATAATTTTTGGATTTTGCTGTTGTATGTGCTATTAAATAGCTACTGTGTGTGGCCTTAATTTGAGGTTGATAGAATCTATTTGGTATATTGTTCAATGTGGATATTGATATTGGATTTCCTATTGCACTAGCTATTAATAAATCTGGTAGTATTTTTTTACCTTGTTTCTCTTTATTATTTGATAATAGATTTGTGTGAGTGAATTTTTGCTGGCAAATTTGGTTAAACTGGTTACCGGATTTAAATTGTAAACCAGATTTCTCTTGCCGGTAATCTTGAATTTCTGATGCATGATTTACTAAGTTAGTATAGTGTGGGTTAAAACTGTATTTTTTTATTTTTTGATAATAGTTTGTGTGTTGCCTATCACGAATCATCATAAAATTAGATTAAACTGTATCGGCTTCTTTGTAAGAAATGCCCATTGTTTATTCAAAAAAATTTATTGTGGAATCTATTTTCTTGATGTGTTTAAACATTGGCTAAGTTGTTGGTTTAGTTAGTTAGACATATCTTTTATTTATGTTACTGATTTTGGCTAGGCTTTCAGTTTATTTAGCGTATCATCTCTTTCATTTAAGTTACTGATTTTGGCTAAGTTTTTGCTTTACTTAGTGTGTCATCTCTTTCATTTACTTAGTATGTCTACTTTAAGTGTGGAATTTGTTTATTGAAGTGTCATCTACTCGTTTGTCTATGCTTTGCTCAAGAGTTAACTGAAAATGATCTTTTATTAAAAGGGGACTGTTTGGTCAAGTATTCTCATATTTAAGTTTTTTAATGAAATTTAATAAGACATAAGTTTTTTCTTTTCAAGACTATTCCCTTCACTGAATTTCTTCATTGAATCAGTGTAATATCTAAAACTGTAACATATATTTTTATGGGTATCATTAGCCATATTTAATTGGTTTCTCAGTCAAAGTTAGAAGACATTAGTTGTCGTGTCATGCCTCACTCAGATTTTTAGGCGTGATAAAAATGATATTAGAAAAAAAATGTCGAACTAGTTTGTCCTTTTGCCAAAGTTTATATGTAATGTATTTGTGACTTGGCATGGATGTATAGCTTCTTATTGTCAGTTGAATGTAATTTGGCCTCTTTTTATTATGGAAAGCCACATATGGCAAGTGTTTTGTTCTCTGTTGCTTGAACTGTCCATCAGTACTACTGTACTTCTGTCCGATCCTTCAAAAATGTACTACTTGTGAAGAATTTTACACTTACACGCCATGATATTTTAGAAGCGTCCGAGCAAGATAGGCTTTATTCTTATTTGTATTATATAAAGTTTCTGCTTACTATTTGCATTCTAGTAATATTTTAATTAGGACTTGGACATGGTAATTTTAATCACTTCCTTAGCTATTTCATGTTTGCAGCCAAACAACTCACATTTTCTATAGTTTCATCATTTGTCGATTGATGGTTAAAGAACTTTCATCTGCCGAATTATCTGCTAATATAACGAATTCGTGATCTGGTTAGTTGAACCCTGAGTTGTTCTCTCTTGAAATATGTGCATTCTCAATGTACATTAATCTAAGTTTATTTAGAGTGTTTCTACTCTAGATCTTAATTTTGTTTATAACTGTGGTGAAATTGTTTACGCTAGATCAGATTTCTCGTCATTGATGTTGGATTTCCTGTTGCATGAGCTATTAATAAATCTGGTAGGATAGTTTATCTCTGTTTCTTTTTATTTTGTGATAATTGATTTGTGTGACTAAATTTTGATGGTAGCTATAATGAAATTATTTACTGTAGACCATATCTCTCATGCCATTGATGTTGGCTTTTCTTATGCATGAGCTATTAAGTTAGGCAGTGTGGGTTAAATATGGATCTTTTTGTTTTCTGATAGTAGTTTGTGTGACTATCTTGCCTTTCTCGAATGTCCATAAGTCATTGACAACATAAATTTATGAAGCATGATAAACTTGTTGAAGTTATTATACTAATATTAGGGCTATTTTAATATAATTAGTTATTACCTTAGGAATTTTTCTTTAAAATGTTTTGATTCAGACACTTTGATGTTATTATGACTAAGAATTTGTAGTTGTAGCTACTGGAATGCTTACGACCCCTTTAGAAATGTACATGTCTATTATAAGAAAGTGTAGCATCCTAGTCATGTCTTGATAAATAAAATTAGATCAAAATGTATCAACTTCATACTAAGAAAATGACCATTGTTTGTTAAAAAAGATTAAGTCTGAAAATGTCTTTTCTTGAAGTGTCCAAACATTGGCTTAATTGTTGGTTTGCTAGTGTGTCATGTCTGAAAATTTAAGTTATTGATTTCCTAGTTGTTAATTTGTCTTGTGAATCTATCTTGTCTTTGGGTCAATAATGTGTAATTATGTGAAGTAGTTACTAAAAATGATATTATGCTTTCTTAACATTGTTGCCTTTTATGTTCCATAGTTTATCATAAATCTTAAATTTTTGGATTTTTCGTGTCGCATAGATTACAATGACAATGAATAATTTCGATAGAAGTTGGATGAGTCTAAGAAGAAGCTCTGATGAGTTCATAATGGAGCGAAGGATTTCTTTGATAAGGCATTTGAATGAGCTTCTAAAGGAAATGAAATAGTGTGCCCTTGTGATGATTGCAAGAATCATTATTGGCATTACATAAATGTGGTGGAGGACCACTTGTTTGCAAAAGGATTTGTTGAAGGATACAATAGGTGGATTTCTCACGGGGAAAGAGTATCCTCCAGTACACCACATCCAAGCAGTAATAATGAAGATTGTAACAGTCATGATGATATTGATGGAATGTTTCATGATACATTTATAAATATAAAGGATGAAGCAGGGCACGAAGAAGGAGTGAGAGAAGGATTATCTGAAGATGCAACGAGATTTTTCAGATTAGTCAAAGAATGGAAAAAAGAGTTATATCCAATGTGGGAAAAGTTCAGCAAGTTGAGCTTTGTCATTCGATTATACTTACTTAAAATCCTGCATGGGTTGAGTAATGTGACATTTTCAGATGATTTAGACTTGTTAAGTGAAGCTTTTCCCTTTGCTTAACTGCCCGAGTCTTCCAATAAGGCTAAAAATGATAAAAGATTTGGGTCTTGGTTATGATATAATACATGCATGTCCTAACAATTTCATGCTATTTTGGAAAGACAAGGAAGAGGCAGATAATTACATTGTGTGTGGTTCTTCTAGATGGACAAATATGGGCAACAATTGGACTAGTGCAACCTCTAAAATACCCGCAAATGTTTTGAGATACTGTCCTTTGAAGCCTAGGCTTCAGAGAATGTTTTTGTGTGCTAAAATGGTAGGTGCAATGAGATGGCATGCTACTTAATGACCCAATAATGGAAATTTAAGACACCCTGCTGATGGAGATGCTTGGACACATTTTGATTCTTAGCATCCAACCTTCTCGAATGATCCTTGCAACATCATATTGGGTCTTTAAAGTGATGGGTTCAATCCATTTTGACACATGAGCATTTCCCATAGCACATGGCCTGTTATGTTGATGAATAATAATTTGTCACCGTGGATTTGCATGAAGCTGGAGTACATAATGTTGTCAATGATCATTCCAGGTCCATACTCTCCCAAAAATAATCTTGATGTGTACCTACAACCATTAATTGATGAATTGAATGAGCTATGGGAATTTAGGGTAGAAACATATGATGCTCATTCAAAGCAAACGTTTCAAATATGTGCAGCCTTATTATGGACAGTTAGTGATTTTTCAGCGCTAGCAATGCTGTCCGGATGGAGCACTAAGGGAAAATTGGCCTGACCAACTTGTAACTATAAAACATACACTCAATACCTCAAACATAGTCATAAGATGTGTTACTTAGGTCATCGGGCTTTTTTACCTCTTGATCATCCATTTCGAAGAGACAAGAAATCATTTAATGGTGCAGAGGATTCTAGACCTGCACCTACACCCCTGTAGGGCATATAAGTGCTTGAAAAATTACAAGATTTTAATGATGTCTTTGGACAGGGCAAAAAGAGAAGGCGTCAAACTACAGTGGGTCCATGGAAGAAAAGATCCATCTTTTTCCAATTACCAAATTGCCCTACAAATTTTTTGAGGAACAATCTGGATGTGATGTATATTGAGAAGAACTTTTTTTGGCAGTTTGCTTGCTACTTTACTAGATATAATAAGAAATTTAAGGGATCAAATTAATTCTCATTGTGACTTTCAAGAAATGGGAATAAGGAAGGAGCTTCATCCAATAAAAGATCATACAAAGGGAAACGTTTATTTAGCTAAATCTTGTTTTTCCATGAAACCAGAAAAAAAAAATTGTTCTGCAGTGTGTTTAAGAATGCCAAATTACCAAAAGGGTGTGCCTCAAACATATCAAAGTGGGTAGACATGGAACATATGAAAATATCATGCTATAAGAACTATGATGCTCATATTATGATGCATTACCTGCTTCAAATTGCAGTTCAAAAAACGTCGCCCAACAATGTTGCAGTCATCTTAATTAGGTTGGGGAACTTTTTTAATGCCATATGTAGTAAGGTTATAAAGCGGGCAGATCTAGAGGGATTGCAGGTTGAAATCAAAGAAGTTGAATGTGAGCTTGAAAAGATTTTTCCTCCAAGTTTTTTTGATATAATGGAGCATTTGCCTATCAATTTGGTAGATAAAATTAAGTTGGGGGGTGTCACGACCCGATTTCCCAAGTCATGATGGAACCTACAACCCCGCGGTAGGAAAACTAATCCATGTAGCTTGGAACGGTTAGTAATGGTCTACTATCTAACAAGTAAGCTGAAGAACAATATAAATACGCAAAAGAAAGGAACAAGATAAGAAATAGGCAGTAAGGATACATAAATGGAAGCTAAATCAAACTCCAAAAACTGGTATCATAGTATACAAGCTGGAACTACATCAATAGAGTGCAAAATATCCAAACAATATATACATATGTCTCTGAATAGTAAGAGAGTACATAATACAAAAGATAAACTAAAAGCTTAGCTCCGACCATCAGGATCTCACCTTCAGTCTGGGACAGTCCAAAATCTCCTCGCACTAGTCTCCCCAAGCTAAAAATGATGGCCCACACTAGGATCTACACCAGAAGATGCAGAGTGTAGTATGAGCACCAATTACAAAACAATGGGTACTCAGTAGGTATCATAGGCCGACAGGGTGCATATAAGATATAATGGAAGTAATATAGTAGAATAGAAGCAAGTAGTCACAAAAAACAGCAAATAAGTACAAGGAAGCTAGCACAAAAGGATACAAGAGGAAAACAACATACTTGGCTAGCTACTAGGATATATATTACACAGACACAGGTGAAAAGGTGAAATAATGCACCTAGGATGCTCACAACAATAATATATAGAGAGAGTTTTTAGAAATAGGAAGTATACTGGTAACCTCAAGTAAAAAAGGAAGGGAGAAAGACGAATAATCATACATGCTCGAAAATAAGATTAATAACCAAATCATGCTAATAATACTACTCTCAAGTCAAGAAAGAATCAATCAGTAACCCATATGCAACTTATCAAGTGAACCAACTATATATTATACCACCCTCAATATCCAATAATCATAAGTAACCATAATAGGGATCAATATCTTGACAGAGTAATAATGAATCAACCGACAGTCCCAACGGCCGCCCATACAATCGGGGAATGCAATCCAGTAAAGAACAAGCTCACTTTTGTTTGCTTCCTGATAAACCTCTGTTATCCCATACTACCGGAGCATACACTCAGCAAACAGAAAACAAGGGTGGAATCTCACACAAATGGATGGTATGATATGATATGCTAAAACCAAGTGATAGTAGTGTCGTATGTGCCCCCTTTCGGTACCCCAAAGACCCAATAGAGGCAGGACCCATGGAAGGAAAGCTCCCGAGTACCACTACTCCACCGTACACCCCTTCTCTGGTCACTGTAATCCCGTAGCACTTGTTTCGGAATAGTAGTATCCACAGAGGTCTACTCGGAGACCACACACTAAATCTCATAACCTTAATGTAATCGTATAGAGCATAACCGAGTCCAAACAAGTCCTAAAATCTTGAAAATTCATGCCCGGGGTTCTACCAAGGTCTAAATCAGTGGATCAAGTCTAAAAAACTCAAACAAGGGTGCTCGAACATAACCTGGTCTATGATAATAGTAAAACCATTTTGTAACTCGGTCCGACCGAGTCTAGTACCATTTTAAATCAATATGAAGTCAAATCTAGCACTACGTCCCAGCCGAGTCTAATATAAGTATGAAAACGGTGATAAAATCATCCTTTTGACGTTCTTACCCAAAGAAGATCCATAAAAGTTAGTTCCAAACCTTTTATAACCATTTTTACAGAAAGCAGGCCCTCGAGGCCATGCAAGGTTTAGAAAATCATCAAGTAGTAGGCCTGAAGCCAAAACCATAATAAAACATGTGAAAACATCTTATATGCATGAAAATGGCATGCTCAATCACAAACAGTAGCACAATGGCTCACAATAAACCTATCGGCCCTACACAGGCTCTAATTGCTCTACAACCCAGATAACCAGCCTAAGATCACAAAATCGATGTCCGGGACTCACGGATATTCCAAAATAATCCACCATCTATGGTACAGACTCAAAGCAAGGTCACACAGGACCACAAGGGTGATAATATCATCTACTACGAATACTACAAATCATCGGAGAAAGAAAAATAATATGGACATGAAGAAGAGGACAATGTCTGTGGTACCTAGCTAAAAACCCAACCCAAGGATGCTAATTAGTACAATTATATCCTATATATGCGATGTCTAAAAGAGTTAAGTCGTAACCTACCTGTCGTCCGATGATAAGCTGCTAGAACAACGATGTCCAAGCCCGAACCGCTCAGAGAAGCTCTAAAATGAAATCACACTATGAAGAACACAAACTACACATCAAAATGAGAAGAATGATACCCATATTGCTATACTTTTAGCCGGGTTGAAATTTGAGTCACTGGTGGGATCATGGGCCCCGTAACCTGAGGCTAAAAACGAACGAGTACAAAATAATCACAATGATCCTAGGAGTGCATGCCTAGAAAATTAGAGTGATTGAGCAAGAATTTAGTTCTAAAATAGCCCACCCAAGTCAAGGAATCAAAATGGGAAATTTGCTATGATTTAATTGGAAATTCACAAGAAACTTACCGGATTAAAGACGGGAAATTGATCACGAAGCAATGAGGATTTTTCTCCAATAAGTTGATGCACAAAAGTGGAGAAACGAAAGCTTTGGGAGCTGGTTTCTATGGAGTATTCGTACTTGGGTGTTCAAAACAAAATGAAAGAGAAGAGAAGACAACTTAAAGCTGCCAGCCCATGCCTATGCATACGCGGCCATGGTGCTGCCTTCGCAGCCATATGTACGCGGGTGGGCACAGGAGAATGTGGAGGCCAGGGGCTGGCCTAGCGCGCACACGGCCAAGGCACGACCTAGGCGATGGATGAGAAAATGAGGAGGCTGGATTTGCCCTACGCGGATGCGGCTGAACCATGCATAGGTAAAGGCCTACTGGTGCCATGATACAAACCAGCTGCCAACAGCATGCCAACTTGGAAATTTAGACTCCTATGGACCCTCGAGAACACATCCGGGGTCCCGCAAACAAAAATGAGTTGAGAAATTTGACTAAAAATGGCATTTCGAACTCAACCAAATCGATGAAAATCCCAAAGAAGGTCGATACGATGAAAAGTGGGCCCCACACACAAGAACCAACTTAGGCAAACATTTGCAAAATGGAACCCCATGGCTTAAAACGAGTAAAGAAGCCTCGGGACCCAAACCAAAGGTCCCTCTAGCCCAAAGTCAACATTCAAGAGCTAACAACGCTGTCATAATTTCCATCCAAGGCTGTCTTCTCTGAATGTAGACCAAAGTCAAACTTTCAAGTTCAACCAACTAGAAAACACAAAAACTAACACAGAACTAAACGGAAAGCTCCCAGACCCTGACCAAGGGTCCAACTAGACCAAAGTCCATGCTCTGGAGCTACCAAATCTATCAGAATTTGATTCTGAGCGCGTTTACTAAGAATGTTCACCGAAGTCAATGATATCCTAAGTTTAAGCTCTAAAACAAGGAAATGGCCATAATGACCAAACAAACAGTCAGGGCACCAAACCACCGGTCCCAAGAATCCATAAATGACTTGGGGCCGCTATATGCAAGCTATAACAATATAAAGAAAGCCTAAATGCAAAAATGACCGGAAGGGTCATTACATCATCTACTGCTAAAAAGAACTTTCGTCCTCAAAAGTCAAGAGTAAGGGAGTACCTGAAGTCAACCCAAAAGACATCACCAGGAACTTATAATGGCCATAACGTGTCCTGAATGATTTCTTAGGGATATCCTCTACCCTAATCCTTAACTGGTGGAAGCCGGACCTTAAATCAATCTTTGAAAACACGGCAGAACCCTGAAGCTGGTCAAATAAGTCATAAATCTATGACATTGTATACCTATTCTTCAAAATCACCTTATTCCACTGCCGATAATCAATACACATCCACATCAACTCATCCTTCTTCTTCACAAAGAGAACAGGAGCACCCCAAGGCGACACACTCGTCCTAATGAAACCCTTAGCTAACAAATCCTAGAGTTGCTCTTTAAGATCTCTCAAGTCAGAAGGATCCATACAGTAAGGAGAAATAGAAATGGGCCTGGTGACTAACTCTAACTTGACAGAAAAATCAATATCTCTCTCAGGTGGAAGGCCTAGTAGGCCGATAGGGAACACATATAGGAAATCTCTACCCACATAGACTGAATCAGGGGAAGGAGGGTCATCGCTAGCATCTTGGACATATGCTAGATAAGCCAAACACCCATGAGAAATAAACATCCTAGCTCAAAGACAAGAGATGATCCCAAATGGTGTGCGGCTGACAAAACCCTGCCATACAACTAGGGGTATACCGGGCACGGCAATGGTAACGGTCTTGGCTTAACAATCTAAAAATGCACGTTAAGGAGATAAACTATCCATGCCCAGAATCACATTTAAGTCTAACATAGCAAGAATCATCATATCACCCTATGTCTCAAAATCGCGAACAGAAATCATAAAGATCTCATAATCCGATCTACTACTAAGGAATCTCCTACTGGGGTCAAAACAGATGAAGGCACAAATAATAGCTCACTAGCCAACCCCAAACAAGGTATAAAGTAGACAAAAACATATGAGAAGGTAGATCTAAGATCAAATAAACCAAACATTGACTGACGGTATACATAAATCATATATGTGATCACAATATCCGAGGCCTCTACCTCCGATCTCGTAAGAACCGTATAAAACTGATGGCAATGCCCACCTACCCAACTACCATCCCTACCACCTGTTCTACCATACGGGGCACCACCTTTAGCCTGACCACCACCTTCTCTAGCCTATGGATGAACTGCTTTCAATGCCTGAGCCAGCTGAGCTGCGGGATAAACTGTACCCCTCTAAGGGAAATCTCTAGCATAATGCAGAATAACTTCGCACTCATTGAAAGACCTTACCAGTCTAGATTGCCGAGACAAACGTTTGAACCTATATGGACACCACAGCCTGATGCCCTAGAAGTTATACCCCTTGAAGACTGACCACTATAGCCCCGCTGACTACTCTGACCTTGCTAAAACTTACACCCATAAGAACACTGAAGTGAAGGCTAAACTGGTCGACTAGACTGATTCCTGGTGCTGCTGTAGCTGATAACCTTGACCTCATTGGCCTGAACCCCTACTGCTGTTATGGAAACCACTGCAGCTACCTTGATGTCGAGGCCTCTTATCTCTTGCCACTGGATTATGACGATGTAAATCCTCCAACTGTCAAGGCCTCTTATCTCTGGCACATAGATCATGGCAATGTAAATCCTCTTATCTATGTCCCCTAGATCATGGCAATGTAAATCCTCCTCCATCCCTACCACCTGTCCTGCCATGTGGGGCACCACCTTTATCCTAACCACCACCTTCTCTAGCCGATGGCTAAACAACTCTCAATGGCTGAGCTAGCTGAGCGGTGGGCTGAACTGTATCCCTCTAGGGGCAATCTCTAGCATAATTCCAAATAACTCTGTACTCATAGCAAGACCCTATCGGTCTAGACTGCCGAGATGAACCAGCTGAACTTGTATGGCCACCACGTCTTGATTCCCTAGAAGTTGTACCCCTCGAAGACTGACCACTATAGCCCTGCTAGCTACTCTAACCCTGGTCAAACTAAGACCCACCAGAAGACTGAAGTGAAGCCTGAACTGGCTGACTAGAGTTACCTTGGTGCTGTTGTGGCTTGTAACCTCGGCCCCACTGGCCTGAACCCCTACCACTGTGATGGGAACCACTATAGGTACCTTGATGTCGAGGCTCATATCTCTAGCCCCTGGATCATGGTGATTTAAATCCTCCATGGTATGGACGTAGTCTGCAATAGCCTGAAATGATCGACCACTAGCAACTAATATCTCAGTTAGCTCTCTAAACTCTCTCTGCAATCCCTAAACAAACCTATGCACTCTGTCGGGATCGGTGGGCATAATCATATCCCTAAATAGAGAAAGCTAACTGAAATGGGTCTTGTACTGTAATACAATCATGGATATCTGTATAAGCCTACTGAACTGCTCCCTTTGGCGCTCTCTGTCACTCTGTGGCAAGAACTTGGCCCTAAAGTCCTCCCGATTAGGACTCTCAAAAATCATCATCCTATCCTCCATACAATCCATTCTTCCATTCACTTCCGCGATCTTTCCATTTATCTCTAGTAATTGCATTGTGATTGAGGCAAAGGCTGCCTGAATACTAAAGGAACCATGTCCTTCATGAGAACAATCAAGTGCTTTAGACATTGTACCTGCAAAAGTCAACAAACTAGATTAGTAGAAAAGGTTCCTCACATTATCGTATGTGAACGCTCAACTTACCTTCTATCCATCTTCCAAAGATTGATAGTGAACTTCCTTAGCTCACCCAAGTCACAAGGTCACCTATCCTTTGTGGAGGAATGGATTCTTGTTACTCGGAAGAAGGATGACTCGAAATCAAATGGATGGAGCCAAGAAGATTTCCAATGAATGCTTAAACGATAAAAGTTCACAAGAAATTGGTACAAAATGAAAACGGACACAAGAGATTTAATCACAACTAAGTAGACTAAATACTTGTTGTTAATTCATCATAGGATTTCTCGATGATGGGAGAATCAAAAGAAATGAAACTAAGAAGATAGAACCTGAGATTTGTTGGAGGGAATTGGATTTGCAACTGTCTGTGGATGCGGAGGATGATGTGAAACGCACCAAGCAAAGTGCCTAACACACCTCAACTCTGCACACCGAAAAAGAATATCAATGTCCCTGGGGCGAAGTGCTGGTGTAAAATGCACAAGGGAAAGTGCCCAACACACTCTGCTTCGCACTTGCCCTAGGCAGAACACCTGGCGCTACCAATTTGTACTCTTTTTCTGATTTTTGCACTTCTTTTCTCCTAGTAGTTGCCCTTTTTGGTAAATTTGCTTTTGTACTAACATAAGTACTCTTTCTCCTTGCTTCTTCTTTGGATGAAACACCTTTAATTTACCTTCTTCTTCTTCAATAATTCCTTGAAGAACACTAAGAATAACTTTTGAATTTCAAATTTCCAACTCTCTCAATTTAACTCAGATCGACTTCAAATTTGAAATGTAGCATCCCCTCGATATAGAGAACAAATCCCCGGTACAAATTAAAATCAATTCAATCCAAATTGAAGAGACCCATTTTGTGTTCATCAAGTTCTTCAAACTTAAAAAATGGTAGATCCTTCAAACCTTAACCAAATTCTTCAAAATTTGAGATTCAAGCTCCTTGTGAATAAGAGATCAAACCTATTAGGTTTGAAATCTCAAATCAACCCAGATCTACGAAACCCTTGAACCTGTTATTCAAAATTCTTGACCTAATAATTGTAAAATCTTTAATTCAACTCCAAACAAGCTCAAATCTCATATCTCGACTCAATTGACACTAGAGAACATGATTATAATATCAAAATTTCAATCAAACACCAGATTGAACAATTTTTTTGCAAAAATATTCTCAAAATGTTTTTACCCTTTTTTTTTGATATTTTCAGATTCATAAACCTATGACTAAGAATTGTGAGGTCAATTCTTTAGCCTAAGCTCTGATACCAAATGATAAGATTTCAATTAGGGATACTAATCGAAATCAAAATGCAGAAATAAAATAAATAAAAGATATGTGAATAAAAGCTAATAAATCAAGTTTATGGGCAACAAAGGACTTCATACCTTGACCTCTCAATTGAACCTAATCAACCAACAATAATTCCTCAATCAAACAATAGAGACAAATAAATGAATCCACAAATAGATAACTCTATATGATTAATCAAGAAAAGAAGTTAACAAGTAATCGAAGAAATTCACCCTTAATCAATTAACTACCTAGGAAAATACCTAATAGACTATTAGAAATTCACCCAATAGATTTCTACAACTAGATAACTAGATTGGGAATCCACCCAAAACTACAAGCTAACAATAGAAACTAGAAGCTTTTAAAGCAATTCAATATTCATCAAAATCAAAGGAATGGAAATGAATAAGGCATGTATTTATAGTGTTCTCCTTGTATAATTAAAGTCCCTAAAGTGATCTTAGAAGACTCTAAACTTGTCCCATGATGGGTCTGGTGGGAGTTGATGTGCCAGGTGCACAAGGAAAAGTTCCCAATGCACTCTGGGTCGCATAGGGTGTGCAAAGTTTCTGTAAAAAATGCACTAAAGGTTATGCATGTCGCACCCTAGGCCGCACCTATAAGTAGAATCACTGGCAGCTTCTTCTTCCCATGCGATCATCCATAAGTTGTAGATCCTTGATTGACGCTCCTAAATGGTCTCCAAAGCCTCTTTCTTAATGAATAAAGATTTAAGGCTTGGAGTTCTTTAGCTTATTTTCTAAGGAATGGCCTCGTAGGAGTTGTACTAGGTGATATCATATCAACGGGATACCTATTCTTGGGTAAGAGTGGGAGTGACTAGACATGGACTTCGTAGTAGGCTTGCCACATACATTGCAAGGATCTGGTGTGTTATGGGACATAATGAATAGGTTGACCAAGTCTGCTCACTATTTTTCTGTTCAGTTCTCGTACAGTTAAGAGAGGTTGGCACAGATCTACACTTTGGAGGTTGTTTGTTTGTGTGGGGTTCTTGTCCCTATCCTCTTTTACCATGGCACTTAGTTATATCTTGTTTCTAATGGTTGATTTTGGGAGAGTTTGGTACCTATGTTGAGCCAAGCACAATATTCCACCCACAGACTGATGGTCAATTGAGTAGACTATTCGAGTTCTAGAGGATATGCTTTAGCCAGGTGTTATGAATCATCGAGTCTGGACATGCATATTGACTTATAAAGCCCCGGTTCAAGTTTGGGCATGAATATTTACTTATTAAGTCCCGGTTTTAGTCTAGGAATGAGTATTTACTTATTAAGCCCTAGTTTGAGTCCGAGTATGCATATTTATTTATTAAGCCTCGATTTGAGTCAAGGCATGACTATTTATATATTAAGCTCTGGTTTGAGTTTAAGAATACATATTTACTTATTAAACCCAGTTCGAGTACAAGTATGCATGTTTTCTTATTAATCATCAGTTCGAGTCTAGGCATGCACATGAATTAATAAGCCCTAGTTCATGTTCATGTATTCATATTTACTTATTAAGCCCTGATTCAATTCTGGGCAAGGTATATAGATATCGTGAGTCCCCTATGGGTCTTTTATTTGAAAGCTCCATGCTAGAGGAGGAGTATACGGTATTGTTAGACACTTCACTCATCTCATGCTACATGTCGTGGCATTCTTCTTCACATATTTACTTTTATGCTTGTGATATAATTAGCATTACTTGTTGTTTGCATTCAACTGCTTATGGGGTTGGTTGGGTAAATTTATTGTTTTTTGTACCTTCCGGGATTATGGTGTCCGATTAGGTTGCAGTTAGATTATTACTATATGCTTTTAGAGTTATTTAATTATACTTCCATTAATTGTCTATCCTTGATCGATTACTCTTTTTCTAACTCCTTTATTCTTACATTTAGTGTATAATCGCTTCTTAATATACTTATATCTTATTTTAGTCCAGTCGGTCGAAGATGCCTACTGAGTACATCATATTTTGTTATTCATAATACACTTCTGTATCTTTTTCGTGATGCAGACCCTAGTATGAGTTATCATCATTGATGCCATCCTCGTGTGGAGTTGATGATCATAGATACAGGGTGAACTCCTAGCGACTGGAGTTGATCCATCTCCTTCTATTTTGGACTAGTCTTGTTTTGTACTTTTTGAGATTGTTTTGTATATGTCCTACCTACCTAGTACTCCTTATGTTGTAGCGTCTATTGTACTGACTGATACCAAGTCTTGGAGGATCTTTTTTATATTGTTTTCCTTTCCATTCCTATATAAATATTTGTATGTTCAGCTTATTTCCTTTATTAGCCCCGTTATTTAGTATTGCTATCCTTGTCGTATCCTTTTCTCTTATTAGCATGTTGCTTGTCATTCTGGGCTATAGGTTTGGATTACCTACTTGTCACGCCTCGAGGTTACCCCTAAATGTAACACGGGACTTGGGACAACAAGTGTCCCAAGCTAACCCTTGGTCATAGCACTCTAAAGCATAACAAACGATAAGCGAAATCATAATACGGAATTCCAACAAGGAAACATCAATAAGGGTCTAAGAGCCACATAACATACAATATCCAAAAAGGAAACTCGAATACAAACTATGTCTGAAAGCCTCTAGTCGTAACATAAGAGTTGCTAGGACAAGACCCTAGCTAACTCAGAGTATAGAAGTAAAGCTAACATAAGGAAACGCATAACTAGTCCTCGAACAATGAGGACTCATCACAGCTGACTACGGAAGTGGCATGAGACTCTAGCCACGAAGTTGAGAAGGGGTACCTGAGTCTGCATTATAAAAATATGCAGCGCAATATCCGTTAGTACTATGTAATGTACTAATTATGTGAGTGATGAATAAGTAAGGAAAACATGCCTTAAAAGGGTACTTAAACATAATTCATAAAGCTAAATAATAAGGCAAAAGCCAACTTTAAGATGATGTTTCATAAGAAGGTTCATAAAGCTTAGAAAATATGAAAACCTAACATATGGGAGTTTCTTATAACCGACATGAGACCACGTGAGCTACATGGAATCTAACTGTATAACACCAGTTAGCAAAGCTGACTTTGAACCCTGCCAAGGAACAAGTCACCATACCCAACTATATAACCCTAGTTGGCAAAGCTATCCTATGCCCTGCTAAGGCAAGGACACTATACATAATGATTTGGATCCACTCTCATAAGTATTTAAGGCACATAAAATATCATATCATGACCTATGCTGGCAACGTAGTTTATGGGACTAAGGGTACTCTCACCCCGTCCTCTCGGTGCTAAATACTACTCCCAAAACATGCATACATATAGCTCATAATCCTGAAGGAATACTCTCATGCACAATGTTGTTCGTAGGGGCATACTCTTATGCAAAATCTTATTCATAAGGGCATAATCTCATGCCAAATCTTATACATAAAGCATGTAAACACAC
Source organism: Jaltomata sinuosa (assembly GCA_003996215.1). Taxonomy (NCBI): domain Eukaryota; kingdom Viridiplantae; phylum Streptophyta; class Magnoliopsida; order Solanales; family Solanaceae; genus Jaltomata; species Jaltomata sinuosa. Next base: position 110,844 of record QJPP01001278.1, read on the forward strand.
CAGGTATCATGCAACTTTCATATCATAGTTCATAAGCTTAGCATATCCATAATTCAAAAACATGTTTTTCTTTCTAAATTCATACTTGAAAAATTAGGCATGCAATTTCATAAATACATAAAGGCCATGATATCTAATCATGCCAAGTTTTTCTTGAAAATATGCAATTTCATAGTTTCATGCTATAAATCAACTTTCATGCTTGGGCTTTTAAAACCAATAAGAGAATCATACTTCAATCATGAGTAATCAAGAAGAAACCATGAATTTAAACATAGAAACTGATTTTATAAACTTTGCCTAATTTTTGGATCAAAACCCTAATTTCATATCTTCACAATTCAAAATAAGAATTGGGGAATTTGGGCACAAGGGTGAAAGGAACCCTTTGTTAAAAACCCACATACCTTGGTGGAAGATTACCTACTTGATTGGAAAAGAATAAGGAGACTTGACTTGGAGCTTGGAGACTTGAGCTTGAGAGCAACTTTCCTTTTTGAGTGAAGAATGATGAACTTAAGAGGGACTTAGGGTAATATGGGTGAAAACCCTTCTAAAAGTAGTCAAAACGACTTCACTTAATACATAATAGGGTGGTAAATGGCCAAAATGCCCCTGGACTTAATTTAAGAAAAGCTGGAAAAATAGTCGAATTTAGTGACCATGGGTTGGATGATGGTCCATCGTCCAGAAGGACGGACCATCTAAGGGAACCATGGTTTGACTGAAAGAGTCTGGGGCTACTGGACCTCAGGGATTACGGTTGGAATGATGAACCGTCATCCAGAAGGATGGGCCATCCTTCAACTCGTCATTTTTGGCCCTTGGAAGATAGGTTTCTAGACTTAGGACGACGAGTACCAGGAAAGCTGAGAAGATGGTCCGTCGTCCAGAAGGACGACCATTCTTGGACTCATCATTTCTGGGACACTCTGAGGGGTCTTCTGGAGATGGGTTGATGGGAGCACCGGACGAGCCCATACTTCCAAATGATGTATCGTCGTCTGAGACGTCATCTCTAGAAACTTGAAATTTTCTTATATTTTTAACTTACATAGCTGGATACGTGTACGGGGTGTTACAATATCTCCATATTGAGATCATTCATCCTTGAATGAAGGCTAAACAAGGGAAACTGAGAAGAAAACAGTCCAACCAATATCATAACATAGAAATCAAGGGGTAATCATGAAACCACACCTTTTCAACTTGAAAACATGATAAACTAACTTCGTAAAACATGAATGCATGCTAAAATCATGAGAGGAATTGACGGAGTAGAATCAGAGGGACATATTAAGGAGGAAACTAGTACCTCAAGCTGGAACCAAATTGGAAGGAAATAGATGAGGATATTTGGCCTTCATGGCCTCTTCCACTACCCAAGTAGCACCTTCGACAAGCTGATTCCTCCAAAGGACTTTTACCGAAGCGACTTCTTTGTTCCGTAACCTCTGAATCTGACAATCAAGAATCTCCACGGGAACCTCCTCATAAGTGAGACTATCCTTCACACCCACATATTCCATGGGTTGCCAACACACTTCTTCAACAAGGAAACATGGAAAACTGGGTGAACCGCTTCAAACTCCGCTGGCAACTCCAACTCATAAGCAACACTATCAACTCTCCTCGAAATCTGATAAGGACCTATAAAATGGGGACTGAGCTTTCCTTACTTGACAAACCTCATCACAACCTTCATGGGTGAGACCTTAAGGAAAACACAATCATCAACTTCAAATTCTAACTCCCTTCTCCTCACATCCGCATAAGATTTTTTGTCAACTCTGGGCGGTCTTCAACCTTTCTCGAATAAGTTAAACTTTCTCCATAGTCTCATGCACAGAATCTAGACCAATCAAGGCTGCCTCACCAACCTCGAACCAACCAATAAGAGACCTACACCTCCGGACATAAAGTGCATCATATAGAACCATCTGGATGCTAGAGTGGAACATGTTGTTGTAGGCAAACTCGCTAAGAGGTAAGTGATCATCCCAATTTCCTTTGAAGTCAATAACACAAGACCTCAACATATCCTCCAAAGTCTGAATAGTACTTCTCGGCCTGGCCATCCATCTGAGGGTGAAAAGTTATGCTAAGCTTCACCTTAGTACCAAGACCTTTATGAAATGATCTCCAAAACTGAAATGTAAACTGGGGACCTCTATCCAAAATTATAGACAAGGGAACACCATGCAATTGGACTATCTCTCGAATGTAGATTTTGGCATAATCATCCACTGTATCTGTAGTCTTAACAACCAAGAAATGGGATGACTTGGTCATCCGGTCTACAATCACCCAAATGGAATCAGGTTTCCTTCGAGTACGAGGCAAACCCGTAATAAAGTCCATATTGATTGCTTCCTATTTCCAAGTGGGAAGATCAACATCATGAAGCATACCACCTGGCCTTTGATGTTCCACCTTTACCTGTTGACAGTTGGGACACTTAGCCACAAACCCGGCTATGTCCTTCTTCATACCATTCCACCAAAAGCTTTCTGTAGATCACGGTATATCTTAGTGGGCACCTGAATGAATGAAGTATCTAAAACTGTGAGCCTCAGACAAAATCTGTTGTCTTAATCCATCTACATCTGGCTCACATAATCGACCCTGGTAACGAAGCACACCATCTCCCCCTTGGGAGAAAACTTCAACCTTGTGCTGACTCACTACACCCTTAAGCTGAATTAGAACGGGATCTTGGTCTTGCTTGGCTTTCACCTCAGCCACCAAGGATGATTTGGCACCATTAGTCACAATCACACTACCTTCGGTCGAGTCCATAAGGAGAACTCCCAACAGAGTAATTCTATGAACTTCTTTAACCAATTCCTTCTTTCCATCTTCAATTAAGCCCATACTACCCATGGGCAATCTACTCAAAGCATCCGCCACAACATTGGCTTTACCCGGGTTGTAAAGCACACTCATATCAAAATCCTTAAGGAGCTCAAGCCATCTCCTTTGTCGAAAATTCAACTACTTTTGAGTGAACACATATTGAATACTCTTATGATCGGTGAAAACATCCACATGCACATCATACAAATAATGTCTCCTAATCTTAAAAGCAAAATCCACGACTGCTAGTTCAAGATAATGAGTAGGGTAGTTCTTCTCATGCACCTTAAGCTGTCTCGAGGCATAAGCAATCACCTTGCCCCGTTGCATCAAAACGCAACCCAAACCAATTCTGGAGGTATCACAATACACAACAAAATAATCAAGGCCCTCGGATAGAGCTAATACTAGAGCTGTAGTCAATCGAGTCTTCAATTCCTAAAAACTTTTCTCACAAGAGTCGGACCACTGAAACTTAACCTTTTTCTGAGTCAATCGGGTCAATGGGGAAGCAAGGGAGGAAAACCCTTCCACAAATCTCCTATAGTAACCAGCCAAACCCAAGAAACTCCTAATATCAGATGGGGAAGTGGGTCTAGGCCAGTTCTTTACCGCCTTGATCTTTTGAGAGTCAACCCGAATACCATGTTTAGTCACAATATGACCCAAAAAAGCGTTAGACTGCATCCAAAACTCGCACTTGCGAAACTTTGCAAACAACTATCTATCCTTGAGAGTTTGCAACACAACCTTCAAGTGATTCACATGCTCCTCCTCACTCCGAGAGTAGATGAGGATATCATCAATGAAAACAATCACAAGCATATCTGAATACTGTTTAAACACATGGTTCATCAAATCCATAAAAGATGCAGGAGAATTCATTAGACCGAAAGACATGACGACAAACTCATAATGACCATACCGAGTCCTGAAGGCTATCTTTGGGATATCACATTTCCGAACCTGAAGCTGATGATTACCGGATCTAAGGTCAATTTTGGAGAAGAAACTAGCACCCTGAAGGTGATCGAACAAGTCATCAATCCTAGGAATGGGATACTTATTCTTGTTTGTGACCTTGTTAAATTGACGGTAGTCAATACACATTCTAAGAGAACCATCTTTCTTCTGAACAAACAAAATTGGGGCACCTCGAGGTGAAATACTAGGCCTGATGAAACCCTTATTAAGCAAGTCTTTCAGCTGATCTTTCAACTCCCTGAGTTCCACGGGGGCCATTCTATAGGGAGTAATAGAGATAGGATTCGTATCCGGAAGAAGATCTATCGCAAAGTCAATTTCCCGCTAGGGAGGGACTCCGAGCAAATCATCGGGGAAAACTTCTAGGAATTCATTCACAATAGGAGCGGACTGACTAGTCAAGGTCTCGAACTCCGTGTCCATAACCCAAACTATAAGATAGACATAACCCTTAGAAATCATCTTATGAGCCTCAAGATAAGATATTAAATGACCCTTCGAAGAATAGGAATTTCCTTGCCATTTTAGGACAGATTCATTAGGAAACTTGAAACTAACCACACGAGTGCGGCAATCAACTGAGGCATAACATGCATACAACCAATCCATATCGAGAATGACATTAAAATCAGTCATCTCCAACTCTACTAAATCCGCTGAAGTGACTCTATGAAGGATTGAGATAGGGAAATTTCGATAGACTCTTTTGGCTGGACTGACTCACCAACAGGAGTAGAAACATGAAAGGGTTCTAAAAGCAATTCAGGACGGATCTTGAACTTACAAGCCACATAAGGGGTTATAAACAATATGGATGCACCGGGATCCAACAAGGTATACACATCAAGAGAGAAGACTTTTAACATACCGATAACCATATCTGGTGAACTCTCCTGGTCCTGATGGGAGGACATAGCATAAAGATGGTTCTGGTGCTGACCACTAGAACTAGAAGCTGCGCCCTGCGGGGCTGGTCTACCACCTGAAGCTGCTGGGGTAGACTGAGTCCTACCACCTCCCTGCCCCTTCCTAGCTGAAGGGAAATCCTTGATACGATGCCCAGCCTGACCACAACAAAAGAAACCACCTGAACCGGCCAAACACTCGCCAACATGATTCTTCCCACACTTAGAACAAGATGGGTAGGAGGGTCCCTGTGTAACACTACCCTGAGACTGGGAATAAGAACCATACACTCTACCACCCTTATCATAATAAGGCTTCTGAGCCTGGGTAGGAGCACTAGCAAAAGAGTGAACCAGACCTGATGACTTCTTCTGGAATGAAGAGCGATTTCCACCTCTGAACCTGTGATGACCAAAACTTGATCCCTCGGATCTAACCCTCTTGTTCTCCCTAGCCATCTCCTTAAGCTGATCACCCTTAATCTGATACGCATAAGTCATGAGACGAGAGATGTTCATGTCACTCAACAACAAGGAAGACCTACACTCCTTCTTCACTATATCAGAAACACCATAGATGAACTTGCTTATTTGATCATGCGGGTCCGCTACCATGGAGAGGGCATATCTAGAAAACTGAGTGAACTTCAAACTATACTCTTGCACTGACATTGAACCTTGCCTCAAGTTCACAAATTCTTCCACCTTCGTTTGCCTTAACTCACAGGAAAAGATCCTATTAACAAAGGCTCTCTCAAAACACTCCCAAGTCATGGGGATCGCATCCCTCACTCTAGCCTCCTTCTATTGCGTGAACCAAATATGAGTCACATCCTTGAGTTGATAGGATGCAAGCTCAACACAATCAACACTAGCTACTTGCATCACCTCAAAGATCTTCTTCACTTCATCAACAAAGTTGAGTGGGTCCTCTCCCATTTTCGAACCCCAAAGCTCTGGTGGGTTCATACGGATAAAGTCATGAACTCGGGCTGCTACCCCACCATGAGGAAGAGCGGGGGCAGGAGCCTGTTGATTTGCCAAAGTCTGATCTAGTAGGTGAATATCATTCCTAACTTATTATTCATGACATCGGGAACTGGAACTTGAGGAGTGGCATTTTGGGTGGCTCGGGGAGGCATAGTACGTCGAGGAGACATAATCTAAAACGCATAAGATAAGGATTAGAGGAATATTAGACTTACGGTCTATCGCACGA
>QJPP01001280.1:0-28165 GCA_003996215.1 Jaltomata sinuosa
CCATATTACCTAGATTTTGATTGTGTAGCTTTCTGAGCGATTGTGGAGTTTGATTCCTATTTTATCCTAGTCTTGTTTAGCGTATCTGGATACTTGTGGGTTAGTTATTCCATCTTAGGCTTGACTTATAAGTGGATTACATTTATCTTTATCTTGTTATTTGATGTCTTGGGCATGTTTCTGTTAGTATGTGATTTCTAGTTCAATTGTTTGCTTTCTTTCCTTCCTTCCCGTTATTTTGAGGTTACCGGTATACCACCCATCTCTTGAATTTTCTTTATATATACTATTGTTGCAAGGATCCCATGAGCATCCTTTTTCCTTCTTTCACCTGCGTTCTATGTATATATATCTTTTGTGCTAGCATTGTTTGCTTATAACTCTTGGTTGTCTACTCTTCGTGCTAGTTCCTTGTGCTTTATCTATTGCTTTTGTGACTGCTTTCTTGCTATCTGCTATTTACTATTTTTATATCTTATATGCGCTCAGTCGGCTGATGATGCCTACTGGGTACCCGTTTCTTAGCAATTGGTGCTCATACTATTCTTCTGCATCTTTTTGGTGCAGATATTAGTTGATCTTTCACCGTTGATCGCATTGGAGACTTGTGCAACTTTTGGATCTTCGCTACTAGGGTGAGCACCTGGCGATCGGGGATTGACCACGTCTCTTTTTTTGTATTGTTACTATTTGTATATTTGAAGATAGTTGTACTTATCTCTTGTTACTTCTAGCACTTGTATTATATTACAAGCTTTTGTACTGTCGATACCAAGTCTTGGGGTTGGTGTAGTTTCATTATGTATATATTTAGGTTTTTGCTTCTGCTTTGTATATCTTTATATTCTGCTTCCACTTATTTCTTCTTATTGTGCATATTACTTAGGTAGTAGCCCATTACTAATCGTTCTGAGCTACGGGGATTGGTTCACCTACTGGGGAGTTGTAGGTGCCATAATGATCTGACAAATTGGGGTTTTGGCAGCTTGGTATCAGAGATCTAGGTTCACCGATGTCGTGGTACAGAAGCAAGTGTCTAAGTAAAGTGTCGTGGATCAGTACGATGACGTTTGTATCCTATCTGCGGGAGGCTACAGGTCATTGTTAGGAAAAGTTTCATCCTCTTGGCTCCTAATCATGCATTCCTGGCTTTATTGACTTCTAAACTTCAGTTGTTTTATTTTTTCTCAGATGCCTAAGACGAGTTTAACAGTCAGTGATTGATAACGCTCAAACTACACCTCAATTTAAGAAGCGTAAGCGATCGTTGTCAAATATATAACCCAACAAGGTTGGGGTCGAATCCCACAGAGAATATGGTGATGATTAAGACTTTAGTGAAGTAGATGACTAGTCGTCAATCGTTTCCAGTAAATAAAAGGGGGGTTTTGTAATCAAATTGTAAACAAAACAATAATAAACGTAGGAGTTTAAATCAGTATGAGAGAATGCGAACTAGGGACGTGGTCACCATGGCGTTGTAACAATGTCGATTCTAGGCTTAACTGGGTTCTTTCTATATGCGTGTCACGATGTGATTGCGTCAATTGTATCGTCTAAACGTCTCTCGACCAAATAAACAAATTTCCTTTTATCTTCTCTCGATCTCAAAAAGATGTGCTTTTTAGCTCTCAATCCTAACATCAAGTAGATTAATCCAGTTACGGCATTAATCTTTAAGACGAGAGTTGGTAGTCTCGAATCCTTGTTGTTAATCAAGTTTCCCGGTTTTAATCTCTTTCTCAAGCAAATTAAACCTAGGCATGTTCTAATGTTTGCAACCCACTAGAAAACGTGACATAATGTATGATTAACAACGTGACAATACATAAATCGAACCCAACGCTACCCGGAATCTATATTGCTACGTTTGCCATGGCTCCCACAACCCTAGTTGCGGGAGTTTTAGTTACTCATGCTCGAAGAAGAAAAGAAGTAATTCATTATAAAGGAAAGAAGATTCTTACAATATGATGAAAATACTCTTCAATAATCCAAGAACAAGAACAACCAAGAACTCAAGAACACGAATTCACGAATCCGAAAACGTGTTGTTGCTCTCAAAAAATGACTAAAAACTATTCTAAAACTATTGGGTGAACTCTCATTACATAAACCTATCATAGGGTATTTATAGGAGTCAAAGAAACCACATCCAAAACGGGCTAGGAATCCCCAAAACGCGGGTCGCCGACGTAAGCCACTGCCTTAGCGTGACGGTCAGGCTGACGGACCGTCACTGCCTTGACGGACCGTCGCCTGGACCGTCAGCCTTAGGCAGTGGCACTGTCCCTTTGCTGCCTTGGAGTGACGGTCCCAGTGACGGACCGTCACATGTGTGACGGGCCGTCACTCAGGCCGTCACACTTAGGCAGATTGCTCTTTTTCGCGTATTTCCGTCCGTTTCCGTGTTTGTTTCCATTTCCTACAAATACAACATAAAAACATCAAAAACAACAATGGTTGCTTGAAAACGTACGATTGTTCTTAGTAAAAAGGAGTCGAAAGTGACGTAAATTAGCGTCACATCAACACCCTCAACTTAAAACGTTCGCTTGTCCTCAAGCAACATAACATAAAACAATAATACGACTCTACTAAGAACACAAACTCATGTCTATAGCAACTCATGGTCATTCAAACTTATTCAATTAAATCAAGCTCCCTTGTAGCACACAAATGTATGAAACACTAACTTGCAAGGATCCAAACATGTCATTCCGATATGATAGAATATTATGCATACACATACGCAGCTATCCTAACAATCAATAGACAATATAGACATCTTGGTGCCCTCCACCACAAAGAAATCCCACACACAAGATTTGGGACTAGGTAAGCGCTCACACTCACAAACGATTTCAAACAATGCACATGCGATACCATAGGCTTGCCCTTACTATTCTATTTTAGTTCTTCAGAAAGCTACTTAGGATCACTACAGGACTTGTATTTGCTTGTAATGAGGCTTCGGGTGCAGGTATGATACATTTAGGGGTTAGTGACTAAGCCCTCCTTGGAACCATTTACATCTTATCACCACATAACTTCACTTTATCCATCCTTATTCACCTTTTTATTTCCTTGATTCTAGATACAGGTGCGACCTCTTTATTGACAATTCTTTTTGTTTCTTTTTCGATCTTTTTCATCTTTCTTTATTTTTCTTTTCTTTTCTTAGGCGCACACCCGGATTTTCATTCTATTCAACAACAATCATCTCCATCCTCTTTTTTCTTCTCCTTTACCACTGTAGTAGCCACCCTCAACTTAGGCTGATTGCCTACGTCAAGGTGCACAATGTCCATTGGTAGGACCAGGGCCAAAACAGGGTTTACCTCTATAGTAGCCACCCTCAACTTAGGTTGTTTTGCCTACGTTGAGGTGCACGATGTCCAAGGAAGGACCAGGGCCAAGATAGGGATTCAAAGTTAAACAGGAATGGTGACAGGTTATTGAAAGAACAAGGTCAATTATGGCTCGAACAGGGATCAAGGGATTCTTTGTATTTGGACGGTCATATAGGCTAAGTGGACTGCATCAAAAAGGGCCTGTGATCCTTTCCTAAGCAACCAAACTTCAAACTTAACAAAATAGACCGGGCAAGTTCTAGATGCATGCACAGAGTAAGAATTTATAACAATTAATCTCACACACTCTTAGCACCAAGAAACTATATCGCTACCAACTATCAAACAACCGCTCGGCTTAAGCATACTCATTCTAATCATATTCACACAATGACATTCAAGGATCCAGACAGTCAATCGTTTCAACATAAGCTCAAAACCATAAAATTTTTAAAGGGGCTTCGTTTGCTAAGAAATCGCATGCTTTGCTATAGACAAAAAAAAAAATTTAAAACAACAACCTAAACATGCCGGTTCTACTAGATAGCACACCGGAGGGAAAAGAAATCGGCAACAAAAACCCTCGGTGGTGACTCACAGGTTTCCCAACACCCTCAACTTAGACTCATGCATTGTCCCCAATGCATATATATGCAAACTAAAAACTGTGAGAATAAAGGAATACCTGTGAAGTCGATATGACTCAATTTCTGGAATGATGTTGGAGACCGCCAGGGTCTCCAAAACAAGAGAACTCGATGGAGTGTTTGCACGCGCTGCTGATTCGATGTTGCTGTCCAACTTCTTCTTTTGTTGGCTCCGCAGCTAGTCGTGACCGCTTCTTCGCTCTTTCTTTGCAGATTCTCTTGCGGTGTTTTCGTTTCTTTGATCTATTTTCACCGCCTTTCTCTGCCTGTCTCACCACACCATTCGATCCCAACTTCATAGCAGCTCGGGTCTCAACCAAACACTTCTCCTCAAGGTGCACATCCGCAGGCTCTTCCTCAATAGCATTGATGACCGCGACCACCCTCATGTCACTTGGTTGCTTCATCAATTTAGACACATCGAACTTGACCATTTCATTGTTCAATCGGAAGGTCAGTTCGTTTTTTCCATATCAACCAAAACTCTCGCCGTAGCTAACAATGGTCGTCCCAAGATTATGGGAACTTCGAAGTCCACTTCGCAATCCAAAATTACAAAGTCAGCTGGGAAGATAAGCTTACCGATCTTTATTAGCACATCAGACAAGATCCCTACGGGTCGCTTTACCGAACGGTCAGCCATCCTCACTCTCATGGACGTTGGTTTAGGAGCTCCCAAACCCAATTTGTTATACACTGCTAGCGGCATCAAATTGATACTAGCCCCAAGATCACACATAGCTCTTCCGAAGTTGAGCTTCCCGATAGTACATGGAACAGTGAACGCACCTGGATCTCCTTTCTTTTCCACTAATGATCTAGAGGAAATAGCGCTGCAGTGATGGAGGTTGTCTTCCGGCTCAAAACTTACCGTCCTCTTCTTTGTGATCAAGTCCTTCATGAACTTGGCATAACCGGGCATTTGTTCCAGCGCTTCCACCAATGGTATGTTTATTGAAATTTGTTTCAACATGGTGATGAAGTTCAGGAACTTACCGTCGTCAGCTCTCTTCTTCAAACGCTGTGGGAACGGAGGTGGGTGTCGAAACATCATAGTTGGAAGCTTTTCAGCTTCCTTGCGTTTCTCTGTGGGCTTTGGCGTTTCCTCCTCTACTGCCTCTTCATCATCCGCAGTATCACCTTGAGTCTGAATTACCGGATGTGATTCCGGTAACATTTTTCCGCTTCTTGTGGTGATCGCCATACAGCTTGCATCATTCTTCGGATTAGTGGTGTCGCTCGGCAAAGTACCTTGTTTCCTTGGGTTTAGAGATGCCGAGATGTGACCCACTTGTTGCTCTAGTTGTTTGATAGCGGTTGAGTGTGACTCCACTACCAGACTAAATGTTGATAGCTCATTCCGCATTGTCTTTACCCCAGAGTCAGTCGACTCTACCTTAAGCAGCATCTTTGCCATCATGTTCTCAAGTTTGGAAGTCTCAGCCTCGCTGCCAGTTTTGTCCCGATTGCCAGGTGGTATATACAACCCACCTCTATCGGTGTTGTTCCTCCAGCTTCCTTGGTCGCGATTTTTGTAGCCACCATTCTCATAGTGGTTTGGATAGTTCCGACCTTGGTTTCCTTGGCCATTGGCCTGGAAACCCCCCACGTAATTCGCGTCCTCAGTCTCTATACCTTGGGAACCCACAGCTTGCACCTTCTCTATACTTCCTGACGTCAAGTGCCTTGTCAGGAGATCTAACTGCGTTTTCAGGTGCGCCATGTCTTGGTCGCGTTCCTCCGCTCTTCTGCGCTGCTCGGCTGACATACCAACTGTATAGGTGCTAGCTGCAACCTCTGAATCTCGTGTGTGCCAGGCCCTGTTGGTCTTGGTGAGCCTGTCCAAAATAGTTGTGGCGTCGGCAAAAGTGCGACCCATAAACGCTCCACCTGCTGCGTTGTCCAACGTCGGCTTGGTAGCCGAATTTAGTGCCCTGTAGAATGTCTGCATCAAGAATTCATTGTTCAGCTGATGGTTGGGGCACTGTGTCAGTTTCTTCTTGAATCGCAACCAAGTCTCGTGCAGTGCTTCGTGCGGTTGCTGCCTAAAGTTGCTGATTTCGTCCCTCAACTGTATCATCCGAGAGGGAGGAAAGAACCTTTCTAGGAAAGCTCCTCTCAACTCGCCCCACGTTGCGATAGAGTCGGGGGTCAATTCCGTCAACCACAACGCTGCCTCATCAGACAGAGACAACGGAAACAATCTGAGCCTGATCGCTGTCTGACTCACTCCTGGCAATTCGAACGATTTGCAGATCCCCACGAAATTCATTAAGTGCTGGTTTGGATCATCACCAGCGGCACCTCGGAATACTCCTCTCAAATTCAGCAACTGAATCATCGTGCTAGTGATATTGAACTTTGCTCCAGGCGGTAGCGGTGGAACAATAATGGCGCCCGTCGCGCCAGCTCCATCTAAATCAAGCTCATCATCATTCCGTGCACCATCGTCCTACAGACCACCAGCATTAAGGTTTTGTTGGGCCTGCAGTTCAGCAGCGAGCCTTGCTGCCTCTAGTTGTGCGGCCATGTTCTGCCTCAATGTTCTAGCAAGTTCGGGGTCGTAAGGTAAAATTTGTTCCCCCGAACCTCGGGTACTTGGCATGCACAACTGTTTACCCTGTCCAAAAACAAAAACAACAAACAAAAATAAAAGCAGGAAAATATGACTAAGAGTCAAATAAACACACCAGACTTAATCAAAAACCGTATTCCCCAGCAACGGCGCCATTTTTGATAACGCTCAAACTACACCTCAATTTAAGAAGCGTAAGCGATCGTTGTCAAATATATAACCCAACAAGGTTGGGGTCGAATCCCACAGAGAATATGGTGATGATTAAGACTTTAGTGAAGTATGTGACTAGTTGTCAATCGTTTCCAGTAACTAAAGGGGGGTTTTTGTAATCAAATTGTAAACAAAACAATAATAAACGTAGGAGAAATAATCAGTAGGAGAGAATGCGAACTAGGGACGTGGTCACCATGGCGTTGTAACAATGTCGATTCTAGGCTTAACTGGGTTCTTTCTATATGCGTGTCACGATGTGATTGCGTCAATTGTATCGTCTAAACGTCTCTCGACCAAATAAACAAATTTCCTTTTATCTCTCTCGATCTCGGAAAGATGTGCTTTTTTTACTCTCAATCCTAAAACATCACACAGTAGATTAATCCCAGTTACGCATTAATCTTTAATGACGAGAGTTGGTAGTCTCGAATCCTTGTTGTTAATAAAGTTTCCCGGTTTTAATCTCTTTCTCAAGCAAATTAAACCTAGGCATGTTCTAATGTTTGCAACCCACTAGAAAACGTGACATAACGTATGATTAACAATGTGACAATACATAAATCGAACCCAACGCTACCCGGAATCTATATTGCTACGTTTGCCATGGCTCCCACAACCCTAGTTGCGGGAGTTTTAGTTACTCATGCTCGAAGAAGAAAAGAAGTAATTCATTATAAAGGAAAGAAGATTCTTACAATATGATGAAAATACTCTTCAATAATCCAAGAACAAGAACAACCAAGAACTCAAGAACACGAATTCACGAATCCGAAAACGTGTTGTTGCTCTCAAAAAACGACTAAAACTATTCTAAAACTATTGGGTGTATTCTATTTACATAAACCTATCATAGGGTATTTATAGGAGACAAAGAAACCAAATCCAAAACGGGCTAGGAATCCCCAAAACGCGGGTCGCCGACGTAAGCCACTGCCTTAGCGTGACGGTCAGGCTGACGGACCATCACTGCCTTGACGGACCGTCGCCTGGACCGTCAGCCTTAGGCAGTGGCACTGTCCCTTTGCTGCCTTGGAGTGACGGTCCCAGTGACGGACCGTCACATGTGTGACGGGCCGTCACTCAGGCCGTCACACTTAGGCAGCTTGCTCTTTTTCGCGTATTTCCGTCCGTTTCCGTGTTTGTTTCCATTTCCTACAAATACAACATAAAAACATCAAAAACAACAATGGTTGCTTGAAAACGTACGATTGTTCTTAGTAAAAAGGAGTTGAAAGTGACGTAAATTAGCGTCACATCAGTGATGTCGAGGCTTCTGTGCTTGTTGCTTCAGTGCTTCCGACAGCGTTAGGACTTCAGAGTGAGAGTTTACTACATCAGATAAGAGGTGTGGGACCAGTCCAGCCTCCGATTGGATTCATAGCTACTCCAGTTCTTCAGGACCCCATAGCTAGGACTCAGAGTCCTCCGATGGGTATTTCAGTACCCGATTCTACGAGCAGTTCTTTAGTTAGGGTTGAGCTTCCAATTCCCCAGTAGGGTCATTTGTCAGTATTGGACTATGAGGCGAGATATCACGAGATGGTTAGGCGTACTGCTAGGATTGTGCCATCAGAGTTTGATAGGGTTCAGAGCTTTGTGGAGGTTTGATTTCACTGCTCTATTTGGTAATCGAGCATTTTGTTACCGCCGGGATGACTGTCCTTCAGGTAGTGGATCATGCTTGGGCTATCGAGGGTTTATGCCATGACGCTTATAGAGGTAGTGCTAAGAAACATCATCACCAGGATAGTTCTCGAGGCTCTCTGACTCGAGGTGGGGGGGGTTCTCCACCAGAGATAGGTTCCATTACTTCTTATCTACTCGGTCAATTTTAGTTACTCCACAGGTTTCAGAGGGTGATGGTATAGGGCATGTTGAGAAGAGTGGATTTGTTACGGGTCAAGTTCTTTGAGGTTTACTTTCAGGTTGTGTAGGCCATGGTGGCCAGTCATGTTTAGTGAGACCTCTTCGCCCGTATGTATCCATTAGGATTTGCTTTTAGTGCAGTGTGCATGAGCACTTTGCTAGGGATTGTCCCACGATTCCATCTTCCAGCCAGCAGGTCAGCAGGTGTTATCTCCTAGGGCTTTAATGCCACTGGCTAGAGGTGGATTACATGGTAGTACGGGTGGTACCCAGGTGGTTTGAGGTGGCTTTTGGGCTAGTGGTTCTGGTAAGGGTTGTCGCCGGTGTGGTGAGCTTAGGCACTCTATTAGAAAGTGCCCCACGATTATGTATCCCGGTCAGCCTGGTTGTTATGATTGTGGAGTGATTGGTCACTTTTCTAGAGATTTACCCTGGTGAGGGATGGTTGAGCCTTCAGCTTTGACTACTCAGTCTAAAGTTAGATCCCATTAGTCTGATGCCCCTCTTGATAGTCCAGTGGTAGGTTCCCGTTATTGTTGCTCCAGGTAAGGCTCTTGTTACCTTTGGTTTGTGATAGTCCTTCTCGCGTTGTGATTCTATCCTTTATATCATTTATTTGCTTGTGTGCCTACCTCCTACTTGTTTAGTTCTTTGACTACTTTAGTTGTAGTGTTTATTCATTATTTTTGTGGTAGCTTATTCCTTAGTATGGATGGGGGCGAGTTATCCTTGTGAGGTGTTTTACCCGGAGTTATAGCTCGTGGGTAGTTCTTGTTAGTCTATTTCTGGTTGGGTTTATTTCCTGTTTTGTTGTGGCTATAGACTATTTTTGAGTCTTTCCTTTTTTAGCGGTCCTAGATGGTTTATACCTAGGCTATTTTCTTGCATTGCTAGAAGTCCTTATGTTGGTTTGGAGTTACCGGTGGTTGTGCCAGAGTTTGAACTTTGTCTTAAGTTGAGAGGTGTCGGTTATGCTAGCATACATAGATTGGTTTTGTTTTCGGGTGATTAGAATCAACCCTCTTTATTTGTTTGGTTTAGGAGGTTGGCAGGTATATTGGTTGTTCCCATAGTCTCCTTCAATTTCTTGCTCGGTTGGGTTGTCTTATTATTCCCCAGTTCCAATTGGAATGAATTTTGACTGTAGTTCTCTAGATGAGCTTTTGATTTTTGCATTGTGATTGAGTTTAGCTTTATCATTTTTGACTAAGTGTTGACTGTAGCCTCGTGGTTGAGTTGTATTCATAGCATATTGGGTGAGTCGGGCATCCGGCCTATTTTCTCTTGCCTTGTTGAGTTTTGACAATGTAAGTATGGGAGCTAAGGAAATGGCTCCAGATTTGATTTGAGAAGGAGTTTATAGGGTTTGGTATATGTTAAGGAAGGGTTCATTTAGTTGGAAAAGGAGGGAGATGACACCTTGTTTATGCTTATGTGTTTTAGTAGTTGACTGAGGTGATGATGGAGGTTTGTCTTGGGTTGTGTGTTAGTTATTTGATTTGGCTGTTTACAGATTGTAGTGGATTTTCCTTCGAACGGTTTGGGGTTCAGTAGTAATATGGATTGGATGACTTGTTTTTCAAAGCCTAGTTGTCTTCGGTTCCTAAGGATTCATTGGCAGCATACGGGTTCAACAAAGGCTTTGGTTGGCAATTTTAAGGTTGGGTTTCAGAATCATGGGCTAGCAAACTACTCCAGATGGTTCGTGGTTGGTTCTTTTGGTTGCAGCTTCTTGGGTTGGAAGGCATTGAATTCGGATAACTTAGCTTACCCATTTTCAGTTGTGGAGTGACAGTTGGTTTTGGACACCTAGTCCTTGGCTAACCTTTGAGTTAGGCTGGACATTCCAGATTTTGGCGATGTTCTAGATAGTATGAGGTTCCTATACAAGGGTTAGACATACTCAGCAGTGTGAGTTCGAGATTTAGCAGTGGTGTATGCTATATGTGATCAGGTTGTGCGGGTTGAGGCTAGCGAGGCTATTTTAAGTTCTAATGGTACTTTGAAATTTATTACTGTCTTCATTACCGAGAGTTCGAAATGCTTGTTTAGTTGGGTCTTCAAGGGTTGTCTTTTTGTAAATGGTTCCAGTGTTGGTTAGACTCGGCCAGTATAGGCTAGAAGTTTGGTATATTGTGTGCTTCGAGATGGTTGGTTTGTGTGTTGATATAGTAGAGGGGTTGATTTGAGCCAAAGGGATGAGTTGAAGGTCTATGTAAGGATTTATATGGCTAGATGGCAACTTTGAACCCCAGGCACCTTTTCCTTTGCCTTCGGGGTGTTTTGACTTGATATTCGTGGCATGACGGACTTCTTCCTGAGGTGAGACTTGTAAGGCGTATTCAAATCTGAGTGGTGTTTGAGTATTCTTAGAGATTGGAGCTTAGCTGATGATTACGGGCTTCATGGTAGGCATACCACATCCTTGCAGAGGCTTGATTTTGGTTTGGGTATGTTGGGCAGGTTCCCCTGGTTCATTCGCTTCCAGATGACTCAGACTCGGCACGGTGCAACAGTTGGGTTTGTTCTAGAGTTTAGAAGTTTCTCCGTCAACTCAGGGTATTCATATATGCCTTTCCTAGCTTTGGTGGGTGGACTTCAGTCGAGTTCATATGGGTTGTTCAGTCAGGTTCAGTTGGCAGGTTTGATGTTAGCAGAGGTATTCGTCCATTGGTTGGTGGTAAGTTGGGGTAAAACTACTACAGTTTTCGAGTATGTGCTTTGGGTTAGTGTTTTAGATGTTGAGGGTGGTTTGAGTGTTCAACTTACATGAAGCTTCATGTTCGTGGTGCAAAAGGATTCAGTTCAGAATAAAAGGGTTTGGCAGATCAGCGGGTTCATGAATTGGAATTTTGGGTGATGGCTTTTCTGGTAAACTTGATTTTGGTTTCAAGGATTCGAATTTTATGTGTTGGTCACCTTGCTTCTCTGGTTTGGTGTTGTGTCAGTGCCTTCCGGTTGAGATTCTCGAGGTTCAATTTGGGTTGGCAGACCCTTGGTGTTTTGGAGTTTGAGGTTGGAATCTATCTTGGCTAGTAAGGAGTTAAGGTTTGGTTATTTTCTTGGGTTTCATTCTGTTGGGTGCCGTTCGGTCGAGGAGGCTACCTGGGTTGTCCAAGAAAGTAGTACGGGCTTTGTACCCGCTGTCCTTAATCTCTAGTGTTTCCTTTTTTCCTGACTTCGGGGATGAAAGTCTTTTTAGTAGTGGATGATGTAATGACCCTTCTGGTTATTTATGCATTTTTACCTTTCTTGTAATGTTAGAGCTTGCGTGTAGCGGCCCCAAGTCATTTATGGCTTGTTGGGACCGGTAGTTTGGTTCTCGGGATGTTTGTTTGATCTTTTTGGCCGTTCCTTATTTTAGAGCTTTTAATTTTGGAAATCATCGACTTCAGTCAACATTCTTAGCTATCGTGCTCGGAATCAAATTCTGACAGTTCCATTGGCTTCGGAGGGTGGAACTTGGTTTAGTGAGACCTTTGGTCGGGATTCAAGAGATTTTCAGCTTGGAATTCTCTCTCATTCTGTGTTTTCAAGCCAGTTGGGCTTGTTTGGTTGACTTTGGTAAACATTCGGAGAAGACGGCCTCAGATGGAAATTTTGTCAGCGTTGTTAACTCTGGAAGGCCAAGTTTGAGTTAGCTAGTTGGTTAGTTCAGGTCCCGGGTAAGCCGGGCTCATTTTGGATGTTTGGTTCGCGTTAGCTAGTGTTGACTTGGGTCAACATTCCTCTGAGATGACCTCATATGGAAGTCGTCAATTCCGTTGAGTCTGAACGTCATTTCCACTCTAATAGCATTATTAGTTTGTGAATATCAATTTCTGATTATGCCTGGAATGCCCTGTTGAGTTGTTCAAAGTCACAGATTTTGCTGGTGCAGGTGCAGGCTTCAGGCCTTAATCGCGATCACAATCCCTTTTCTTCACGATTGCGATGAAGCGCCTGATCCCTTGCTCTTTGCAATCGCGATGTCCCTTGTCATGACCGCAATGAAGCTTTCTCTCCGTTGTTCTTCGCGACCGCATGGCTAGTCCTCGCAATTGCGATGGTCTAGCCAGCGTGGTCCTCGCGACCGTGAGGGTCCCTTCGTGATCGCGATGAAGGACCCCTGGGCAGTATATAAGCCCCCAACTTCATTTTCTTTACTCTAAAAATGGATTTCTCTATTGATAATGGCTCCAATCTCATCTAAGCACTGTTTTGACTAAATTCTTGGTGTTGTGATGCAAATTTCTTGGCCTTGATCGTTCCTCCATCATTATTGGTGAGTTTTATCCGCTTAAATCCATTAAATTCATCCCCTTTGATTTTTAATTTGTTCTTGAAGTGGTTGGCTGTTTTGAGCCATTTTCCCTGGTTAAATTTCTTCATGTTCTGAGCATGCACACTTAGGAGTGTGGTGATCATAGTGCGCTCTTCCATTTTCAGTTTTGGATTGCAGGGCCCACGGGCATGTCGGTGACCCGAATTTTTGACCCAGCTATTCCTATAGCATTATAGGTATCGTTACACTTGTTTTGATGTGTAGATTATTGTGTTGATAGTGTTCTTGCAAATTGGAGCTTTCCGGAGCAGTTTGAGCCTGGATGACGTCATTCCTGCAGCTAGTCATTGGACGATAGGTAGGTTATGGCTTTCCCTACCTAAACTATGTGTATATAGGCGATAACTGCATTAATTAGTATCCTTGGGTGGGTTGTTTTAGGTTGGTACCCAAGACCTTGTCCGCCTTTCTGTCCATTTATTTCATAGATTGTTTGTAGTATTCGCGTAGTATTGTATATTACCCCTTGTGGTCCTGTACGACCTTGTATTGACTCTGGAACGTAGATGATGGGTTATTTGGGAATGTCCGCGAGTCCCGAACATAGAGCTTTTATTTTAGGCTAGTTATGTCTACTGTAGAGCTATTGAGCCTGTGCAGGGCCGGTAGGAATATTTTTGAGCCATTGGGCTAATTTATATATGTGTGCGAGCATATCATCCATGACAAAGGTTTTTTTCCCTGCATGTTTTATCACAGTTTTTGCTTCAGTCCTATTATAGACGGTTTTCTAAACCTTGCATGGCCCCGGAGGCCCGTTTTTGGTATAGATGATGATAAAACAAGATTTAGATGATTTCACACTGGTTTTCCTATTGATTCTAGGCTCGGCAGGGCAGAGCACTAGACTTGATTTTATCACTGATTTAGACCCGAGTATACTTTGGGCACCCCTTGAGAGGGTCTTTTGAGATTACTACTACTATTTTAGACCCGGTTCGATCCCAGGCATGTACTACGAGGTTCTGGGTATTAAGCTACTATATGAGATTGTGTGGTTTTGTATATGGTCTACGAGTAGACCTCCATGGACCCTGTCGATCCAGGACCTGGGGATTTAGGTTGCGTGTGTCGGATGAGGGTTGTACGACATCGGAGGGGTACACGAGTACAGTCCTTCCATGGGTCCTGCCTCTATATGGTCCATTGAGGTAACTGAGGGGGGAACCTACCGGTTACTTTCACACCATATCATTATCATGCATTTGGCACGCCGATCCCACCCTTGTTTGTTGTGTGTTCAGTTTACACTCCGATTGTATGGGCGGTCGGGGGGTTTGTTTTCACTTGATTGTGTTCCTCAGTTGTATAGGCGGTCATTGGGACTGTAGGTAGATTATATTACTTTTGTCATCTTGTAGAGCTAGCTTGTACTTTTGGCATCGATTGGATGAGTGGTTTAGCCTGTGGAGGAACCGTTCTTGGGATTGAGATTATTGAGGGGCTAGTGGGTCTCATATTACCGAGATTCTGATTGTGTAGATTTCTGAGCGATTGTGGAGTTTGATTCCTATTTTATCCTGGTCTTGTTTAGCATATCTGGATACTTGTGGGTTAGTTATTCCATCTTAGGCTTGACTTATAAGTGGATTATATTAATCTTTATCTTGTTATTTGATGTCTTGGGCATGTTTCTGTTAGTATGTGATTTCTAGTTCAATTGTTGGCTTGATTTCCTTCCTTCCCGTTATTTTGAGGTTACTGGTATACTGACCATCTCTTGAATTTTCTTTATATATACTATTGTTGCAAGGATCCCAGGTGCGTCCTTTTTCCTTCTTTCACCTGCGTTCTATGATGTATATATCTTCTGTGCTAGCATTGTTTGCTTATAACTCTTAGTTGTCTATTCTCCGTGCTAGTTCCTTGTACTTTATCTATTGCTTTCGTGATTGCTTTCTTGCTATCTGCTATTTACTATTTTTATATCTTATATGCGCTCAGTCGGCTGATGATACCTACTGGGTACCCATTGCTTAGCAATTGGTGCTTATACTACTCTTCTGCATCTTTTTATGCAGATATTAGTTGAGCCTTCGCCGTTGATTGCGTTGGAGACTCGTGCAGCTTTTGGATCTTCGAGACTAAGGTGAGCGCCTGGCGGTCGGGGCTTGACCACGTCTCCTCTTTTGTACTGTTACTCTTTGTATATTTGGAGACAATTGTGCTTATTGGGGTTAGTATAGTTTCATTATGTATATATTCAAGATTTTGCTTCCGCTTTGTCTATCTTTATATTCTGCTTCCGCTTATTTCTGCTTATTGTGTGTATTGGTTAGGTAGTAGCCCATTATTAACCATTCCGGGCTACGGGGATTGATTCGCTTACTGGAGAATTGTAGGTGCCAACATGACCTGAGAAATCAGGTTGTGACAACATGCAAAAGAAAACGTAAGACAGAGATTAGGATTAACAGTAATTATAAAGATATAATCTTAATGGCAAAAGCTTAATGAAAGAAAAGGAATTTTTATTCAGATGAGCTTTTAAAACATTCAAGAGAAAAGAAAAAAATACAATTTTGACAGAAAGTGATGATACACACTTGTTACTTTGAGGAAAACTAACAGTAAGCGAGCAAATATATCTTAAGCATGCTAGAGCAAATAATTTTAATCAAAGTGAAACATGAAAACAAGAATGAGATGATTTCCTATAACGCCTATATGAAATACCCTTATGACAAATTTGAGGAGAGAATAAAAGGAGCAGGGGAGAGTGAATTGGACTCGAAAAGGCACTACATGCATCAGGCAAAGAACAGAAAATTAGAGGGAAGCTAGTTTAGATAATTGGCACGCAATAGACAGAGTTTTGCAAAGATACTATGATGTAGTTTCATGCTAGAAATCAGCCATGTCAAGGTTTAAACATGTTGAAAGAGTAAGCCCTTTTTAAAACATAACGATTATATAACCAATAGTAATTAATTTAGTCTAAAGACATCAGGTGATTTAATCAAATAGGTTGCGTAATTTATCCAAGATTCTTGCATAGTTTCAAAGAAGAATTACACATATTCTTATAATGAATACATGAATTGTTTATGATAATTTGACGCCTAAATATGATCATTCACGCGACTTGGCACTTACAACTAAGATGCTTCACTTTCGGGAGGTTTTCAAACATTGAAAAATAATCACATTTTTGGCAAAAAAATTTAGGCACACAAGTCATGAAACATACATTGCTTGTCGTCAAATTAGAACCAGTGGATAAAGGAAAGAATAAAGACCAACTAAGACTTAATATTTCAGCAA
Organism: Jaltomata sinuosa; assembly: GCA_003996215.1. Taxonomy (NCBI): domain Eukaryota; kingdom Viridiplantae; phylum Streptophyta; class Magnoliopsida; order Solanales; family Solanaceae; genus Jaltomata; species Jaltomata sinuosa. Next base: position 16,246 of record QJPP01001280.1, read on the forward strand.
TTAACACTTTCAATCTTGATACATCAAGTTAGTTTTAACCCACATTCAGAGGCTTAACATGTTGAATACACATAAAAGAAAGATGCAATAAAGGGAAAATATTTGTCCAAGAGTCTCAAATCAAGAAAAATCTTCATGCCAAAGCAAATCAATATTCATGGGCACATAATAGTTGTGAAACAACAAATAACATCAATTTTGATTCAATAATTTTTTAGCTTGAAAGGCAGCTTCGAATTTTGACAGAATAAACTTAGTATCTCCTTTCTACGTTCTTTTTTCAACAATAGGATAATTTTAAACTCCCTCTAAATAAAACAGCATACCAATGTTTACACAGAAAGCAGTTCTTAGGATGAGAAGAAACAGAGGAAAAAATAAAATGGAAAATCAGAACTTTAATATTCGACAACGACTTTAAATAAACAAATTCTAAGCATTCATTCGTGGTTTTTCAATATTAAATCAAACAAGACCAGTCGAAAAACCACCCTAGATTTTTAATAACAAAGTAAAACAAAAGAAAGAAAGTTGAATGGAGAGGTTACCTTTTTCCGGACAGCGACCTGAGAACAAATAAGCTTCTGCCGGAACCTCGCTCCACCACCGACGAAAAGTACCCACTATGAATTCTCTTAGCCAAAATTCTAAGCTTAAAGGAGTCTTACAAGAATTTTAGCCCCCAAAATTCTTGGTGAACAGTGAAAACGAAAGGGGTATTTATAGGGTGAACTTGGGGGATTTTGGAGACTGATTTTCGGTATGGAAATAGGGATTTTTGAGGGTTTTTTCTGAAAATTTGTTGAGAATTTTGAATCCTTGTGAGGGGATAAGGATCCAGCTCACTACACTCGTACCATCTTGGTACAATTTAGGCAGAATTTTGCCAAAAGGACGAGGAGGAGACGCAGATTGAGGGCATGTAGCTATTCTGGTACCTTCTTGGTACAAAACTCGTGCTAGGCACGCGTAACAATACGGAGGAAACGAGAGAGAGAAGAGGAACGAATAGATAAGGGGGCGGCGATTAGGGTTTGCTCATCACTTGCTGAGGAGAAAGAAGAGAGAAGGAGTCGTTTGGTTGTTTTGTGTTAAATGAAAGGAGAAAGAGGCTAGATAAGGGTGTGTTGAGGCAGGCCTGGACCGGGTCGGGGGAATTGGGCTGAGTATTTTGTCATTGTTGGGCCACTGCTAGCTGAAACAAAGAGGGGTTATAAGGGGAAGGGTAAAATTGTTTAAAATATTGACTGCATTTGCAAAAATGTGGCTACCCTTGAACTTAGGTGATAGCCAAAGAAGGATTTAGTGAAATCGGCTACAATTGAAATAATTTAAGAAGTTTAGGCTAAAATTGGAATAGAGATAAATTAATCAAAATCAATTACTTGAGCTTTTTTAATTTAAACGATTTGAAATAGTTATTCCGTTTTAAAGCATAATTATTTCATTTAAAATTATGAAACTAATCATTCAATTAATTTCTAATTTTTAAATAATTTAGAGAAAAATTTGAGCATTTAAAAAAAATAGGATATTCACATGAAATTAATTTCTAAGATAATTTCTTAAGCAAGCTTATATAATTCCATATAATTAAATACGAAAAATATAGATTCTTACTTAAAAACTTTTATAAAAGCTGATTTGGAGAATATTTTACTTTTTACAAAATAATTATTTCAAAAACCGTTTTAAAAATTGAAAAAGCTCAAGATTAATTTGTAACGTGGAGGGTAAAAATTGGGTGTCAACAATCATTTAGTGATATCAGTTTTTTACCACTAAATAAACCAAGAATATTTTCATATTCTTCAAATTGTTCAATATATTTTGAAGTGAAAAAATGGCTTGGTCTACTATATATAAGAAGTAATCAACTCTAAAAACTTCTTCAAGAGATATTGTGATTTCGTTATCAATATTTTCATCCAATTGTTTCTTTCTAAATTTACGCATTTCTTATGAATTCGAGTTCTATATTCATTTCAGATGTAATTTCTTTAGTAGAAATCATTGCAGACACAAATCCTTCTTCTCTATATATTTAGAAGAAAAAAAAAAAGAGAAGAGATTAGGCCTCTTAATTCTTAATTAATCTATGGCAAAATTAATATGCATATCCTTAGATTGTGAACTTTTACTAATTGAATTAACCGCAAATAATATGTAATGCCAAATAGTCATACCCAATAAAAATTTAAAATTTTCAAGTTCATATGTTGCTAAACAAGTAGCTTCATTTTTAATTTTTGGATCCTCACGAACTTCTTCTAATTTCAATAAAGCATCTCTTATTTGTGGTGCTTGAAACTTTTATGCTTTAATACTTTTAATACGACTTTTCTAATGAGTCTGTGACAATGATTGAATAGTTAGGTTGGGTACAAAATCTTTTAAAAAAATTCATCACTTAGTAGAAGAAGCAAATAGCGTATATATATGTTGTATTACTTCAAAGAATGATATAGCTTTCGTACAAAAATTAGTCATGTTACAAAGTACTAAATTAAATTATGACAACCACAAGGTGTATAAAATGCTCTAGGATTAACATCGAGAAGTCTTTTTTGCACTCCTTGATGTTTTTCCTTCATATTGGATCCATCATCATATCATTTTCCTCTTAAATTATCAATATCAAGTCCAATATTTTTATCTCAGCTATAGTAACTTTAAAGAACACCTTTTCCACTTGTATCATTCACTTTTAAAAAATTTAAAAAATATTCATTAATTTTTATTATAGTAATTGAAATATCCATGCTTCACAATATAAAATCATTTGTTCTTGATGGCATGCATTTGGAGTGCAATCAAGTATGATTGAGAAGTATTTTATATTTTTATTTTTTTAATAATTTTATTCTTGACTTCATGACACGCCAACATGTCTATCAATTCATTTTGTATATTATGTCAAAGGTAATGGTTATGAATTTCATCATTCTTAATTCTTCAATATGTTCTTGTATAACTGCATCGAATTTGCAATCATTTCAATTAGGCTTCTAGAAATACCATTACTTTCTTGATAGATCTTTTCATTTATTTTCCTAAACGTCAAATTATGTTTTCCCAAAGTTTTGATCACAACAATAATTTTTAACAATACACTTTTTCAGTGCACTCTATCTCTATTAATTTGTTCTTGCATATTTATCAACGGAGAAGGGCCTACATTACCCTTCAAGTATTGAAAATGATATAAATATATACTTCTTCCACCTTTGGGCTCTAAAATGCCTTTTTCATCCATCTTTAGGCTCTAAAATGCCTTTTTTCATTCACCTTTGAGTTCTAAAATACTCTTCTCATCCACCTTTGGGCCCTATTTTGCCCTTTTCCTTAACCAACTCTTTAGGAAAAATGATTAGAAATTCATTTAATATGTAACAACATTTTATTTGTTGAAATTTTAATTAATCAAAACCTATTAACTCACAAACCCAATTTGGATCCCAGATTTAGTTCTTCTTTATTTCGTATCTCTTCATTTTGTCCAAGTTCTTATTTAGATTAGAGATATATGTCATAGATTTAATTTAATGACTGAGATTTAGTAAATTTAAAATAAGCCTTAATTATAATTAAAAATAATCAATTACTTTCATATATTTAGTTTTAAAATATTATTTTAATCTCACAATTTTAGTTGTACAAGATATCTTTCCTAAATATTCTCACTTGCCTTGAGGCTTGTGTAAATTTTGTCCTGCATCATTTTTACTTTAATTTTTTCACTCAAATTATTTTTAGCCTAATTTTGAATATTGAAAAGGAATTTCAATGTTGGAAGAGAAGTTCTCCCGCTTTAAAAATTTACAACTAAAATTTTAGTATAACTTTTTTCTGTATTATAAATAATATAGCAATCAGATATTTGAATATTTGATAAAATAAATAATAATATAATTAAAAATAAATTTAATGGCTAGAATTGTGGAATTGCCTTATATTTTAGAGTAAATAAATAAACGTAATTAATTATTTTAATCATAATTAAGACTTATTTTTAATTTACTAAATCTTAGTCATTAAATTAAATCTATGACATATGTCTCTAATTTAAATAAGAACCTGGAAAAAATGGAGAGATGAGAAATGAAGGGGAGCTAAATCTGGGATCCAAATTGAGTTTGTAAGTTAATATGTTTTGATTAATTAAAATTTCAACAAATAAAATGTTGTTACATATTAAATGAAAATTCTAATCATTTTTCCTAAAGCGTTTGTTAAGGGAAAGGGCAAAATAGGGTCCAAAGGTGGATGAGAAGGGTATTTTAAAGCCCAAAGGAGGATGGAAAGGGCATTTTAGAGCCCAAAAGTGCAAGGAGGATATATTTGTACCATTTTCAATACTTGAAGGGTAATTTAAACCCTTCTCCGTTTTATCAATTGTTTTATTTTTATGCAATCTCAAATTTTATATTAATCCACGAACTCATATTAATAATATTATTGTTCGTAACTTCATGAGCTTTGAGCTTAGCACTAAGATTTCTCCAATCATTACTACCTTCATTAGCTAGTTTACTGTTACAAGTACTAGAAATTCTACTAAATAATTTACAACGGAAAAAAAAATTGTCCAATTCTTTAGAGTAAATTAACCATTTTCTTTCATGTCTTTCTCCGTTTTTTTAATTTTTCAATATAATGTGTTGTAGAAAAATCGTAAGAATTTATCGTCACGACCCGATTTCTCAAGTCATGATGACACCTACAATCCCCAGTAGGCGAACCAGTCCCTGTAGCCCAGAACGGTTAGTAATGGGCTACTACCTAACCAAAACGCACCAGTAAGCAGAAATAAGCGAAAGCAAAACTCGAATATAAATACATAAAGAAAACTACACCAACCCCAAGACTTGGTATCAATAGTACAGAAGTTTCTAATAGGATACAAGTGCTAGTAGTAACAAAATACAACATAAATTGCCTCCGAAAGTACAAGGGGCAACAGTACAACAGATGAGATGTAGACAAGCCACGACCGTCAGGCGCTCACCCCAGTCTCAAAGATCCAAAAGCTGCACGAGTCTCTAACGTGATCAACGGCGAAAGCTCAGCTAATATCTGCACAAAAAAAAGTGCAGAAGTGTAGCATGAGCATCAAAACCACGGGTACTCAGTAGGTATCATAGGCCTACTGAGAGCATATAAGATATAAAAGCAGTAAGTAACAGATAGCAAGAAAGCAGTCACTGAGGCAATAAGCAAGGCACAAGGAGCTAGCACAGATCATCCATAACCAAGAGCTTCAAGTAACACATGCTAGCACAGAGATACAATTACACAGAATCACAGGTGAAGGAAAGGAGAACGCACCTGGAGTCCTTGCACAACAATATAAGTAAGTAGAGAGAGGATTGAGAAAATAGCGGTATACCGGTAACCTCAAGTGGAAGGAAAAGACGGAGAGCAGTCTAACATACTCAAAATGGAATCAACCAGTATAAGGAAATCATAACACCAATCCAATCATATGATAGCATAACCAGGGAATCACCTCACAAGTACAACCCTAGGATGAAATAACTAGGCCACAATAACCGAGAGATACCACTCAGCTTCCCACAAGAATAGAACTAGAGTCTCACACTCTGCTCAGAAGGCCACACAAAAGTGCCCCAATAAGATAGGACTCTAAAGCCCTCTCAATAATCAAAAATCCCACAACCAATGCCTCAACAGGCTAGCCATCACTAATCTTTCAAGAACCGGGTGCCAAGACAAGCTCTAAGTAAAAACAGGAGTAAATATAGTCTACCTACAGTCCCAACGGCCGCCCATACAACCGAGGAACACAATCAAGTAAAAACAAACCCTCCGGCATCCCATACTACCGGAGCGTACACTGAACACACAACAAACAAGGGTGGAATCCAATGCATGATATGATATGATGTGGAATAGAACCTCTGTATGTACCTCTTCCGGTGCCAATCAGGCCCAGCAGGCAGGTTCCGTGGAAGGACTCAGCCTGTATACCTCTACTCCACCATATACCCTTCCCTCCGACGCACGCAGCCCAAAGCCCCAGGCCCGGAGTGGCAAGGTCCATGGAGGTCCCCGACCCCATACTAAAACTCAGTATCAAGACATGTCATCCGGAAGCAAGTCCGGGATCAAGATAGAGACCCAGTCTCGAATATGCATGCCCAGACCCTGTCCAGGACTAAAGTAGTAGAAAATGCCTCAAAAACCCCTTCAAGGGTGCCCGGGCGTAACCGGGTCTAAAACTGTAGTAAATCAAGTCTAGTGCTCTGCCCCACAAAGACTAGTAATAAAATCAAGTCTGGTGCTCTGCCCCGCAGAGACTACTACCAGTAATAAAATCAGTGCGAAAATATCCAAAAATCCCCTTTTCTGTCAACAACAGTACCGAAAATGGGCCCCCAGGGCCATGCAAATTTAGGAAAACTGTCGGTAGTGGCTCACAGCCAAAACTGTAGTAAAACATGCAGGGGGAAAACCTTTTTCATGGATGATATGCTCGCACACAAATATAAAAGTAGCCCAACGGCTCACAACAATTTCTATCAGCCCTGCACAGGCCCAATAGCTACTCAGCAGACATAACCAGCCTAAAAGGATAATCTCTATGTACGGGACTCGCGGACATTCCCAAATAGCCCACCATCTATGTTCCAGAGTCAATACAAGGCCACACAGGACCACAAAGGTAATATACATTACTACGTGAATACTACAAACAACGTATGAAATAGACGGACGAAAGGCGGACAAGGTCTGGGGTACCAACCTATAACAACCTATCCAAGGATGCTAATTAATGCAGTTATAGCCTATATACGCAGAGTCTAGATAGGGGAAAACCATAACCTACCTGTCGTCCGACGAATAGCTGCGGGGACGGCGTCGTCGAGGCCCGAACTGCTCTGGGAAGCTTCAAATCGCAAAACCACTATCAATACAACAATATACAGATTAAAACAAGACCAACGATACCCATAATGCCAAAAATATAACCGGGTTGAAATCCAGGTCACAAACCGGCCCGTGGGCCCCGTAACCCGAAACTGGAAATGAAAAACACACCCGTGTTCCTTACCATCCCGGGAGCATATGCTCAAAAATTGAGCGGAAACGGACAACAATTAGGGCTCAAAACACCCAGCAAATCAAGAAATTTAAAGAATTTCATGGAAGAAATCGGAAAAATCACGAAAGAACTTACCCGATTTAGAATCCAACAAACGCTCAAGATTCAGCAAATATTAACCTCCAAGCGGTTGGTAATGATCAAGGTGATTTATGGAGGTTTTGGGTTCATCATCCATGGAGAATTTGGAATTTAAAGAGAGGGTTTATCGGATTTAGGAGTCCACAAACGAGCATGGATCGACAAAATATTATCCTCCAAGTAGTTGGGATGAACAATGGTTATATGGAGGTTTTTGAGAGCTATTTTAATGGAGAATATCATTTTTGGGTTTTTAGAAATAAAGGGGAAAAGAGGGCTGGCCAGCTATATAAGCTGCCAGCGCCCAGGGGCCAGGGCGGCCCAGGCGCACCAGGGCGGCCAGGGAGCAGGTGCACCAGGCTGGCTAGGGCACAGGCGTACCAGGGCACAGGCGGCCAGGGCGCATGGGGCGCATGGGCGCAGGGGCCAGGCGCATGGGGAGCATGGGCGCAGAAGCCAAGCGCATGGGGCGCATGGGCGCAGGGGCCAGGCACATGGCGCGCATGGGCGCAGGGGCCAGGCGCATGGGGCTGCCCACACCAGCAACCAGCAACCAAACCTTAGGCAAATTTTCACAAGATGGGTCCCCGGGAATGCATCCGGGGTCCCGCGAACACAAACGACCTGAGCTATTCGACTAGAAACGGCGTTCTGAATCCAATGGAATCAACGAAAATCTCATAGGATGTCAATTTAACGAAAAATGGGCCCCACGCCCAAAATCAACCTTTAGCCAACTATTCCCAAAATGGAACCCAATGATCCAAAATCAAGTCCGGAAGCCTAGGGACCCAAACCAATAGTCTCTCTAGCCTAAACTTGATATTCTGGAGCTAAAAGCACTGACGGAATTTCCATCCGAGACCGTCCTCTCCGAATGTTGATCAAAGTCAACCAAACAAGCCCAACTGGCCTGAAAACACAGAACGAGAGAGAATTCCAAGCTAAAAGGCTTCTGGATCCCGACCAAAGGTCTCTCTAGACCAAAGTTCACGCTCCGGAGCTAATGGAACTGTCGGAATTCGATTCCGAGCACGTACAACCAGGATGTTGACTGAAGTCAACGATTTCAAAAGCTAAAAGCTCTAAAACAAGGAATGGCCAAAAAGACCAAGCAAACGGTCCGGGCACCTAACTACCGGTCCCAGCAAACCATAAATGACTTGGGGCCGCTACATGCAAGCTCTAACGATACAAGAAAGGCAAACACGCATAAATGACCGGAAGGGTCATTACATTTATCCTTCGGAAAATCTATGTTAGTTATTTAGTTGAATAAATTATCATAATAACTAAAACAAGAATATACACTTATGAACTAAGAATATCACAATAACAAATTTCAAGAAAAATAGTAAATAAAGTTAAAATAATGAAATCTGATTCAAGAATTTGATAAGTTGATATAACAATATTGAAATAGTTATTGCCCTCCTTCAATTGCTTATCTCAATTTTTGAAATTTGGAAGAAGACACCAAAAAGTAATTTTTGTTCTTTTGTAATTGTAAGCAAGTGTCACGATCCAAATTATGGCAGGTCGTACAAGCACCTACTCGATAGGAGAAACTCTTAGTTACCCAACATTATTAAGCGAAATTCAGTCAAACATGTCAATATACTAATATCCAAGTGAAAATTCATAATAATAGATTCAATTGAGCATGAAAACATACAATCCTTTGGAACAACAAATACAATTTTTCTTCAGGACCTAGTCTAGATATGTACAAGAGCATCTAAATAGAGAATATGACAAGATAATATACGACCCAATTTTTGCCTGCGAGTAGAGAATACATAAGTTAATGATAGAGATCCGTCACGTCAAGCAATGAAACTCCAGTCAACCTGTCACGACCTAAACTCGTCGTGAGTGGTACCCACACTAAACCCCCCTAGTGGGAGAACCAAAAACCAATCAAATACCTCAACGAAAATTAGGCAACTAAGGAATCTTTATTAAGTAAACCAGTGGTTCATGTCTTAACAGAAACAATAACAACTTGAAGAATTAAAACCCCTATAATCTGAAAGTCATTATATCAAAATTCTACTATCTGTTTGAAAAAAGGGGATACAATCTCAAAATAAAATAAAGTCTAGTTCAAACAATGGACTAGAAATAACTGAGAACCCCATGGTAGCCCAAAAAATGTAGCTCACCCTTGAGTTTGAAAATCGCCTGACTCACAGCAAGGTCTCACAGCCGCCGAAATATGCATTGTACTCAATAAAAAAAGAGCACGTGTAGTATCAGTACACAAGAATAATAGTGTACTGGTAGGATCATCGATCAACCCAAAATGAGAAATGTAAACAAGTAACTATAACATAGTATAACAAACAACCACGGTTCCCTATTATGCAACTCTAAACCCAGTTCATAATCACTAACCATTAACAAGTACAATCTGTATTTCAGTCAATATGAGTCAACAAACATAACAAGTCAAGACAACTATGACCACCAAATAGACTCCAAGTCAACAATCCTGACTCAACAATCATACGGGTCATGTCACATCTTACAAGTAACCAGGATCACCCAAGAATCCTTAGAAAAACAACTATGGCAAATTACATGCATCCCGGATTACATAAAAAATCACCTTAGCACTTAAGCACATCAACCCGATCACTCAGGGACCAACATGTATAGCAATAAACAAGGAATCTCAGTTCACTCAAGGAACCTATATACATGCCAAATAACAGTTAACCCCGATTCACTCAAGGAACCAAAATAATCTAGAACACATAATCCTCAGTTCACTCAACAAACCGTCACACTCACAAATACTTGTACACACATGCTAAAGGTCTTATGGTCGCCCACTAGCCATGACCTGCAGGGGACGAGCTCTTATCCATGTACCAAATTCCAGACAACAAGTGCTTGCCAACTTTATACCAACCAATCTCGTGGAGATCTAAGTACTACCGAATACCGGTACATCCCACAATAATGATAGATATCAATACAATCACAATCACAATGATAAAAGAATAACACTTGAACACTTGTAAAGACCAACAAGCTTTCAAATAGACTCATTGCATATGATTAACATTTAGATATCAAACAGTCATTTAACAATCATTCCTTCACATGTGTTGTGCAAGTAATACTACGAAACAATTAACATACATGTTACGATCGATTTTGAAAACTAAGATTTTAAAACCTTTTCATAATTTTGGCAAAAATTCATTATTTTATTTTGCAAATAATTTAAAGAGAGACGTCACTTAATTTTAAAAAAAAATTAAGAAACCCTTTTTAAAAGGTAATTTTTTTAGGAAGAACCTTTTATTTGAAAAATCAAAGAAAAAGGTAAGGGTTCAAGTTAAATTCGAAAGAAGGTATTAAGCACTTTCAAAAATTCATAATGTGTGATTCCCGACAGATTTTGACTTATTTGGCTAATTTTAAAAAATTTAAGTTATTTGTGGAAAGTCTTGAAATTTATTTGAAAATTTTTATTTAAAAATAGATAAAATTTATCTAGACTTGTCCATTTTTTTTATTCCCAAAATAGTGAAAATAAACTAAATGCCAAAATGTTAGATAACTTTAAGAATTTTATTTGAATTTAAGACTGAGTTATTAACCCCAACTTCTAAAACATAGATTAAAATCTCTTAATAACTATGAAGGGACATAGAAAATTCTCCAAGATATTCTATGAGCTTAGGTGATTGCCTAAGTAAATCATTTTCTATAAATTGAAACAGATTCCATAATAAAAAGAAAATGTAGCAAATTAAAAATAACCTCATGGGGATCCATCCAAATTAAAAGTAATATTACTAAATGTTAGTAATCATAAAGACAATAAACAGAATCTAAATAGAAAGCAATAAGTAAACAACTGAAACTTGCAGCCCATGTTTGGTCGTCTTTGTAGCTGCTGACTTTCTTTTGAGCTTTTTAGCCCAAAACATACTTCTCTGATTTGGCATTGCTACATCGAGGATAGGCTTATTCGAGAAAAGTTTAGAAATACGTTGGACTCGTTCTCAAAAAAAAATAAAAAAAATAAAAAAAAATACGTTGGACTCGTTCTCAAAAAAAAAAAAAAACGTTGGACGTGACCCCAATAGGTTGATGCAAGGACGTGAGGAATCATTGGACTCATTCGAGAGAGTTCATGCAAAAAAAATAAAATTGAGAGATTCTATTATTGAGAGAGAGAAAGGGATCTGCTTATTTATGTTTTAAAGACTTCTATATATAGAGTCGGATCTTACATAGTAACTGGTCTTTACTATTTACATATGGCCTTTACTATTTACACAGTAACTTGTCTTACTATTTATACAGTAACTTGGCCTTTATTATTACATGACTTTAGTCATTATCTATTTGTCATTGTCTCTGCTTGTCACTATCTCTTTGTCTGCTGTCATTATCTCTTTGTCTGTCACTTTGTCTGCCATTATTTATTTGTCACTTGTCTGTCATTTTATTCTAGTTGTACGTCAGGGATGACTAAGAGTGCCCGCCGGACCGGACCGGAATGGCCGGACTGGAACAGTCCGGTACCGGACCGGACCGGTACGGCCAGTACCGGAATGGTTACCGGTACCGGAATGAACCGGACCGGTTCAACCGGTATGGGTACCGGATTCCATCCCATTCCGGTTGAAACCGGAATGGACCGGTTTACCGGAATGGTTTTTTTTTTTTTTTTTTTTTTTTTTTTTTTTT
>QJPP01001281.1:0-27320 GCA_003996215.1 Jaltomata sinuosa
GTATGCTCCTTCTGAGTTGAGGGAGCTTAAGGAGCAGCTCCAGGATCTGTTAGCTAAGGGGTTTATTAACCTAGTGTGTCACTTGGGGTGCTCCTGTTCTCTCGTGAAGAAAGAAGGGATGGGTCGATGCGCATAGTGTTGTATTGATTATCTGGCATGCTGAATAGGGTGACAGTGTTTTAAAAGAATAGTATCCGATGCCGAGGATGATGATTTGTTTGACCAACTTCAGGGTTCGGTCGTGTTTTCGAAGATTGATTTGAGGTCCGGCTACAATCAGTTGAGGATTAGGGCGGTGGACATCCCTAAGACAGCATTCAGGACACGTTATGGCCATTATGAGTTCCTGGTGATGTCTTTTGGGTTGACTAATGCCCCCGCAGCCTTTATGAACTTGATGCACAGGGTTCTTGGCACGTATTTGGACTCATTTGTGATAGTTTTTATAGACGACATCTTAGTATACTCGCATGTAGAGATGGCATGAGCAGCACTTGAGGGCTTATACTCCAGACTTTGAGAGATCATCGGCTTTATGCCAAGTTCTCAAAGTGTGAGTTTTGGCTTGAGTCAGTTGCAGTTCCTAGGGCACGTGGTGTCTAAGGATTGGATTAGGGTTGATCCGGGAAAAGATTCAGCGGTTTGTGAGTGGGCCTAGACCTATGACTGTTACTAAGGTTTCGCAGCTTTATTGGGTTAGCAGGTTACACAGACGGTTCGTTGAGGGATTTCTTCCATACAGCACCCTTGACTATGCTGACTAGGAAGGATATCCCATTTCAGTGGTCGGATCAGTGTGGAGGAAAATAGTTCCAGAGGCTTAAGGCCTTAAATTGACTTCAAGCTCCAGTTTTGAACTTTGCCCGGTTGAGGGTCAGAGCTTCTCCGGTATTGTGTGCTTCTGGGGTTGGTCTTAGTTGTGTGGTTGATGCAGCAGGGTCGAGTAATAGCATATGCTCGAGGCAGCTGAAGGTTCACAGAGGCGCAACTACCCACTCATGACTTAGAGTTGGCGGCGGTAGTTTTCGCGCTCAAGATCTGGAGGCATTACTTATATGGAGTTCACTGTGATATCTTCACCGATCACCGTAGTCTTCAGTATATCACGAGTCAGCGGGAGTTGAACTCGAGACAGAGGAGATGGGTCGAGTTACTGAAGGACTATGACTTCACTATTCTGTATCATCTGGGCAAGGCAAACGTGGTAGCGGATGCCTTGAGTCGAAAGACAGTGAGTATGGGTAGCCTAGCTTCTCTTTCAATTTCAGAGCGGCCGTTGGTCTTAGACATCCAGTCCTTGGCTAACCGTTTGGTGAGGCTTGACTTGTCGGATCCTAGCAGAGTTCTTGCCAGTATTGAGGTTCGTTCTACTTTGGTTGATCAGATTCAGAGCCGTCAGTTTGAGGATCAGCAGTTGTGTGACCTTCGTGATCGGGTGTTCAGGGTGAGACCAGTCGGGCTACTCTAGATTCAGATGGGGTTCTGAGGTATGATAGTCGCCTTTGTGTTCCGAGGGTTAGTGATTTGATTCAGTTGATACTTCGTGAGGCACATTGTACTAGATACTCCATTCACCCTGGCACATCGAAGATGTATAGAGACTCGAGGCAACTTTACTGGTGGAGTGGTATGAAACGGGATATAGCGGAGTTTGTATCTCAGTGCTTGAACTGTCAGCAGGTTAAGTTCGAGCACATGAGACCTGGTGGTTTGATGCAGCGACTTCCCATTCCTGAGTGGAAGTGGGAAGGGATTACTATGGACTTCGTGGTTGGTTTGCCCCGTACTTCTCGTGGGTTTGATTCCATATGGGTGATTGTCTATAGGCTGACCAAGTCAGCACATTTCTTGCCGGTTCAGACTTCTTATGGTGCAGAGAGGTTAGCTCAGATCTACCTTCGTGAGATTGTTCGGTTGCACGGGGTCCCAGCTTCTATCATTTCAGACCGCGGCAGCCAGTTTACATCTCAGTTCTGGAGGGCTATTCAGCGAGATTTGGGTACAGAGGTTCATCTTAGTACCGCTTTCCACCCTCAGACAGATGGCCAATCCGAGAGGACCATTCAGATTCTGGAAAACATGCTTCAAGCCTGTGTTCTTGACTTTGGAGGTTCTTGGGATCAGTTTGTTCCCTTGGCAGAGTTTGCTTATAATAACAGCTTCCATTCGAGTATCGGCATGGCACCTTTTGATGCTTTGTATGGCAGGCGTTGCAGATCACTGGTAGGTTGGTTTGATGGTTTTAGTGCTGGGCCACAGAGCACAGATTTGCTTCGAGATTCCTTAGACCGAGTCCGAGTGATTCAGGACAAACTTCGGGCAGCTCAGAGCAGGCAGAAGAGTTATGCTGATCGTCGGCTTCGTGCCTTGGAGTTTAGCGTCGGTGACTTGGTGTTTCTCCGGGTATCGCCCATGAAGGGCGTGATGAGATTTGGTAGGCGGGGCAAACTTAGCCCCAGGTACATTGGGCCGTTTGAGATTTTTCAGAGGGTCGGTAGCGTTGCCTATCAGTTAGCCTTACCTCCAATGTTTTCAGCTATACATCCTGTATTTCATGTTTCGATGTTGCGTCGGTATGTCCCAGATGAGTCTCATGTGTTGCAGTGGGATTCAGTTCAGTTGGATGAGAGTTTAGCCTTTGTTGAGGAGCCGGCAGCTATTTTGGACAGAGATGTCAGGAGATTGAGGTCTCGAGAGATCCCGGTTGTTAAGGTTCAGTGGAGGCACCGTCCAATCGAGGAGGCTACCTGGGAGACCGAGAGAGATATGCGGGATCAGTATCCGCAACTATTTTAGTCTTCAGGTACCCACTTGACCTTGACTTTCGAGGACGAAAGCCCTTTTTAGTAGTGGATGATGTAATGAACCTTCCGGTCATTTCCACGTTTAAGTTTTGAAGTCAAGCAAATCGACAAAAGATATCGTAAGACCTTTAACAAATTTTCTGAACTTTGGGTCAAATGTATCAGGGCTTTTCTCCCAATATATAAAGAGTTAGAAGTCCCCCGAAATACCAAATCGAAGGTCTACGAGTCTAGTTTCCAACGCACAAAACCTCACGTCCAACTGATCTCGGAGTAAAGAGTTATGACTGTTTTACCGCGGACTGTCTGGCAGAAAATGGGTTGCGAACCGGGTCGCGAACCGGGTCGGGTTAAACTCGATTTAAGCCTCGACTTCACGTTTTAAGACGCTATTTCAGTTCCAAAACAGTTATAAAAAATAAGGGAGGATCCCGAGAGAATTCTTGAGTATCAAAATCGTGCGTTGTTGAATTACGAGCCTAGGCTTAAGAATTTTATTAGTATCGTGCGTGTATTTGAAAATATTTTATTTAAAAGTGGAATTTGGTAAATATTATATTATTATTATCTTTTAAAAATATTTTAAAGGTTTATGGAAAATATTTTTGATACGATATAATTGTATATGTATTTATTTTATAAGGTTTTTATACATTGTATTATTTTAACGGAGATAGTAAATTTAGTTATGCTAAAATTTATTATTATAATATAGTAGGTTTTATTTGAAATGATTTTCTATTAATTATGGTATATTCAAAAATTATATTTATTTTACCACGAATTTATTCAATACCCGAATACGTACGTAGCGGGGACCCACCTATCATTAATTGGATAAGGGGAGATGTGGTGTTGACACACCCCCCCCCCCACGTGGAACCCAATTGAGGGTGTAGGCAATTGCTGCCACTTAGTATGTAATATATTCTATATATATACACTTCTGCAAACATAAGTTTCAATTGGGGATGAAAGTTATACATATACCTTCTGTAATCAATATATCTACGCACGCCAACCGTGAAGGAAATGTTAGTGAAAAATATATTTTGGTGTTATATTTAATCGCCAAAAGAAATTCAATTATCTACGTCGAGTTATTCAAGCCCGAGATCGAGTTTGATTTCGTGTTGGGGATTTTTCGGAGAGGTTCAAGCTTGTCGTCAGACGACAGGTAGGTTACGGTTTAATTTCCCTAGACTCCGCATATATAAAATAAAATTGTATTAACGGACATCCTTGGGTTGGTTTATTAGGTGGGTACCACAGACCTCGACCGCGTTATTCATGTCCGCCTACTTTTGTTCCTCCGTTGCTTGTAGTATTTGTCGTTATATTTTATTTACCCTTGTGGTCCTGTGAGGCCTTGTTGACTCTGGAACATAGAAGGTGGGATTTTGGGGAATGTCCGCAAGTCCCGGGCATAGAATTATCCTTCTAGGCTGGTTATGCTTGTTGAGTAGCTGTGGGCCTGTGCAGGGTCGATAGGTTGATTGTGAGCTGCGGGGCAGCTATTGTGTGTGATCATATCATTTCCATGCATATAAAGAGGGTTTATCCATGTTTTACTGTGGTTTTGGCTTCGGGCCTACTGGCACTGTTTTCTAAACCTTGCATGGCCCGGGGGGCCCGTTTTTGATGGAAATGATTTGGAAATGGTTGATTGACTTGTGAGTATTCTTGGGTAAAAGGAAGTAAAATTATGTTTTAAAAACACCAGTTTTACTACTACGCTAGACTCGGCAGGGCCGGAGTGCTAGTTGAGTTTTCTTGCTACTTGAGATGATTTTTAGCCTCGGTCGGACCGAGCACCTGAGATGACTTTTTACCGTTTAGACCCGGCTACGCCCGGGCACCCTTGGAGGGGTTTTTGAGATATTTTCCTACTATTTTAGTCCTGGACAGGGTCTGGGCATGCATATTCGAGACTGGGTCTCTATCTTGATATCGAGACTGGGTCTCTATCTTGATACATGCTCTGATACCAAGTTGTCACGACCCAATTTCTCGGTCATGATGGCACCTACAACCCCCGGTAGGTGAACCAATCCCCGTAGCCCAGAACAGTTAGTAATGGGCTACTATCTAGCAAATAGAGGAACAAGACAAATAAAATATATAACAGGGATATAAATATATACATATGCGAAAACTAAACCAAACCCCAAGACCTGGTATCATAGTACAGAGCCAAACTACATAAATGGAGTGCAAATAAACCAAACTATATATACAGATGTCTCTAAATGGTAATAGAGTACATGAAGCAAAAGATAAACTAAGGCTAAGCTCCGATCGCCAAGAGCTCACACTCAGTCTGAAGTAGTCCCCAACAGATATCCAAGCACGAATCACAGCGATCTAACGGCGATGGCCCACGCTAGGATGTGCACCCAAAGATGCAGGGGATAGGGGTGAGCACCAAATGTGAAGCATAAGGTACCCAGTAGGTATCATAGGCCGACTGGGCACATATAAGATAAAAGCGCAGTAATAGACAGAATAGAAGCAAGTAGTCACAGAAATCAACGAAAGGTACACAGGAACTAGCCCAGAGGGAAATCAACAGAACCACATGTGAAGCTAGTAAGCAGAATATACACACCATAGGCACAGGTGAAAGTAAGAAATAACGCACCTGGGGTCCTTGCAACAACAGTGTATACAAATAAGTTTACGAAATGGACGGTATACCGGTAACCTCAAGTGTAAGAAGAAGAGAGAAAGAGTAATGATAGGCATGCTCAGAGACATGAATTAAGCCCAACTAATCATATCAATCTCACACCCAGCAATTAACAGTCTAGCAGTAACCTATTTCATAATTAACCGTAACAGGGAATAATTCTACAAGTAAATAGAAAGAGTCTACCTACAGTCCCTCGGCCGCCCATATAACCGAGGAACACAAACAAGTGAAAACAAACCCTTCGGCATCCCATACTACCGGAGCGTACAATCAACAAACAACAAACAAGGGTGGAACCTCGAACCATGAATGATATGATGCATGAAGATCTCAAGTGCCATGGTATCTCTGTATGTACCTCATCCAGCGGCGATCCGGCCCAGCAGGTAGGTTCCATGGAAGGACACTGCCCGTATACCTCTACTCCACCGTATACCCCTCCACTGGCACACGCAGCCCGTAGCCCTGGCCCGAATGGCAAGGTCCATGGAGGTCCCAGACCCCATACTAAAACTCAGTATCAGAACCCAGTCTCGAATATGCATGCCCAGACCCTGTCCAGGACTAAAATAGTAGGAAAATATCTCAAAAACCCCTCCAAGGGTGCCCGGGCGTAGCCGGGTCTAAACGGTAAAAAGTCATCTCAGGTGCTCGGTTCGACCGAGGCTAAAAATCATCTCAAGTAGCAAGAAAACTCAACTAGTACTCCGGCCCTGCCGAGTCTAGCGTAGTAGTAAAACTGGTGTCTTAAAACATTATTTTACTTCCTTTTACCCAAGAATACTCACAAGTCAAATCAACCATTTTCAAATCATTTCCATCAAAAACGGGCCCCCGGGCCATGCAAGGTTTAGAAAACAGTGCCAGTAGGCCCGAAGCCAAAACCACAGTAAAACATGGATAAACCCTCTTTATATGCATGGAAATGATATGATCACACACAATAGCTGCCCCGCAGCTCACAATCAACCTATCGACCCTGCACAGGCCCACAGCTACTCAGCAAGCATAACCATCCTAGAAGGATAATTCTATGCCCGGGACTCGCGGACATTCCCAAAATCCCACCTTCTATGTTCCAGAGTCAACAAGGCCTCACAGGACCACAAGGGTAAATAAAATATAACGACAAATACTACAAGCAACGGAGGAACAAAAGTAGGCGGACATGAATAACGCGGTCGAGGTCTGTGGTACCCACCTAATAAACCAACCCAAGGATGTCCGTTAATACAATTTTATTTTATATATGCGGAGTCTAGGGAAATTAAACCGTAACCTACCTGTCGTCTGACGACAAGCTTGAACCTCTCCGAAAAATCCCCAACACGAAATCAAACTCGATCTCGGGCTTGAATAACTCGACGTAGATAATTGAATTTCTTTTGGCGATTAAATATAACACCAAAATATATTTTTCACTAACATTTCCTTCACAGTTGGCATGCGTAGATATATTGATTACAGAAGGTATATGTATAACTTTCATCCCCAATTGAAACTTATGTTTGCAGAAGTGTATATATATAGAATATATTACATACTAAGTGGCAGCAATTGCCTACACCCTCAATTGGTTTCCACGTGGGGTGGGGGTGTGTCAACACCACATCTCCCCTTATCCAATTAATGATAGGTGGGTCCCCGCTACGTACGTATTCGGGTATTGAATAAATTCGTGGTAAAATAAATATAATTTTTGAATATACCATAATTAATAGAAAATCATTTCAAATAAAACCTACTATATTATAATAATAAATTTTAGCATAACTAAATTTACTATCTCCGTTAAAATAATACAATGTATAAAAACCTTATAAAATAAATACATATACAATTATATCGTATCAAAAATATTTTCCATAAACCTTTAAAATATTTTTAAAAGATAATAATAATATAATATTTACCAAATTCCACTTTTAAATAAAATATTTTCAAATACACGCACGATACTAATAAAATTCTTAAGCCTAGGCTCGTAATTCAACAACGCACGATTTTGATACTCAAGAATTCTCTAGGGATCCTCCCTTATTTTTTATAACTGTTTTGGAACTGAAATAGCGTCTTAAAATGTGAAGTCGAGGCTTAATCGAGTTTAACCCGACCCGGTTCGCGACCCGGTTCGCAACCCGTTTTCTGCCAGACAGTCCGCGGTAAAACAGTCATAACTCTTTACTCCGAGATCAGTTGGACGTGAGGTTTTGTGCGTTGGAAACTAGACTCGTAGACCTTCGATTTGGTATTTCGGGGGACTTCTAACTCTTTATATATTGAGAGAAAATCCCTGATACATTTGACCCAAAGTTCAGAAAATTTGTTAAAGGTCTTACGATATCTTTTGTCGATTTGCTTGACTTCAAAACTTAAACGTGGAAATGACCGAAAGGGTCATTACACTTTGTGCCTTGTTTGGGGTTGGCTAGTGAGCCATTATATGTTCCTGTTTCTGTTTCGACCCCAGTAGGAGATTCTTTAGTAGTGGATCGGATTGTGAGATCTTGTATGCTATCTATTGGTGATTCAGAGACTTGGGGTGATTTGATGATTCTTGATATGCTAGATTTTGATGTGATACTGGGCATGGATTGGTTATCCCCTCACCGTGTGGTTTTGGATTGTTACGCCAAGACCATTACCATAGCTGTGCCCGGTGTATCCCCGGTTGTGTGGCAGGGTTCTGTTAGCCATGCACCATCTAGGATCATCTCTTGTCTTCGAGCTAGGAAGTTGATTTCCCATGGGTGTTTAGCTTATCTAGCATATGTCCGAGATGTTAGTGCTGACCCTACTTCTCCTGAGTCTATTCCTGTGGTTAGAGACTTCCTCGATGTGTTTTCTACCGACCTGCCAGGCCTTCCACCTGAGAGAGATATTGATTTTGCTATTGAGCTAGAGTCGGGCACTAGGCCCATTTCTATTTCTCCTTACCGTATGGCTCCTGCTGAGTTGAGGGAGCTTAAGGAGCAACTCCAGGATCTGTTAGCTAAGGGGTTCATTAGACCTAGTGTGTTAGCTTGGGGTGCTCCTGTTCACTTCGTAAAGAAGAAGGATGGGTCGATGCACATGTGTATTGATTATCGGCAGCTGAATAGGGTGACAGTGAAGAATAGGTATCTGATGCCGAGGATTGAGGATTTGTTTGACCAGCTTCAGGGTTCAGTCGTGTTTTCGAAGATTGATTTGAGGTTTGGCTACCATCAGTTGAGGATTAGGGCGGAGGACATCCCTAAGATAGCATTCAGGACACATTATGGCCATTATGAGTTCCTGGTGATGTCTTTTGGGTTGACTAATGCCCCCGCAGCCTTTATGAACTTGATGCACAGGGTTCTTGGCCCGTATTTGGACTCATTTGTGATAGTTTTTATAGATGACATCTTGGTATACTCGCGTAGTAGAGGTGAGCATGAGCAACACTTGAGGGTTATACTCCAGACTTTGAGAGATCATCGGCTTTATGCCAAGTTCTCAAAGTGCAAGTTTTGGCTTGATTCAGTTGCATTCCTAGGGCACGTGGTGTCTAAGGATGGGATTAGGGTTGACCCGGGAAAGATTTCTGCGGTTTGTGATTGGCCTAGACTTACTACTGCTACTGAGGTCCGCAGCTTTATTGGGTTAGCAGGTTACTACAGACGGTTCATTGAGGGATTTTCTTCCATAGCAGCACCCTTGACTATGCTGGCTAGGAAGGATGTCCCATTTCAGTGGTCGGATCAGTGTGAGGATAGCTTCCAGAGGCTTAAGGCCTTATTGACTTCAGCTCCAGTTTTGACTTTGCCGGTTGAGGGTCAAAGCTTCTCCCTGTACTGTGATGCCTCTGGGGTTGGTCTTGGTTGTGTGTTGATGCAGCAGGGTCGAGTAATAGCATATGCGTCGAGGCAGCTGAAGGTTCACGAGCGCAACTACCCCACTCATGACTTAGAGTTGGCGGCGGTAGTTTTCGCACTCAAGATCTGGAGGCATTACCTATATGGAGTTCACTGTGAGATCTTCACTGATCACCATAGTCTTCAGTATATCACGAGTCAGCGAGAGTTCAACTCGAGACAGAGGATATGGGTCAAGTTAGTGAAGGACTATGACTTCACTATTCTGTATCATCCGGGCAAGGCAAATGTGGTAGCAGATGCCTTGAGTCGGAAGGCAGTTAGTATGGGTAGCCTAGCTTCTCTCTCAGTTTCAGAGAGACCATTGGCCTTGGACATCCAGTCCTTGGCTAACCGTTTGGTTAGGCTTGACTTGTCGGACCCTAGCAAAGTTCTCGCCAGTGTTGAGGTTCGTTCTACCTTGATTGATCAGATTCAGAGCCGTCAGTTTGAGGATCAGCAGTTGTGTGACCTTCGTGATCGGGTTGTTCAGGGTGAGACCAGTCAGGCTACTCTAAATTCAGATGGGGTTCTAAGGTTTGATAGTCGCCTTTGTGTTCCGAAGATTAGTGATTTGATTCATTTGATACTTCATGAGGCCCATTGTACTAGATACTCCATTCACTCTGGCACAACAAAGATGTATAGAGACTTGAGACAGCTTTACTGGTGGAGTGGTATGAAGCGGGATATAGCAGAGTTCATATCTCGGTGCTTGAACTGTCAGCAGGTTAAGTTTGAGCACATGAGACCTGGTGGTTTGATGCAGCGACTTCCCATTCCTGAGTGGAAGTGGGAAGGGATTACTATGGACTTCGTTGTTGGTTTGCCTCGTACTTCTCATGGGTTTGATTCCATATGGGTGATTGTTGATAGGCTGACTAAGTCAGCACATTTCTTGCCAGTTCATACCTCTTATGGTGCAGAGAGGTTAGCTCAGATCTACCTTCGTGAGATTGTTCGGTTGCATGGGGTCCTAGCTTCTATTATTTCAGACCGCGGCACTCAGTTCACATCTCAGTTCTGGAGGGCTATTCAGTGAGATTTGGGTACAGAGGTTCATCTTAGTACCACTTTCCACCCTCAAACAGATGGCCAGTCCGAGAGGACCATTCAGATTCTGGAGGACATGCTTCGGGCCTGTGTTCTTGACTTTGGAGGTTCTTGGGATCAGTTTGTTCCCTTGGCAGAGTTTGCTTATAATAACAGCTACCATTCGAGTATCGGCATGGCACCTTTTAAGGCTTTGTATGGCAGGCATTGCAGATCACCGGTAGGTTGGTTTGATGGTTTTAGTTCTAGGCCACAGAGCACAGATTTGCTTCAAGATTCCTTAGACCGAGTTCGAGCGATTCAGGATAGACTTCGGGCAGCTCAAAGCAGGCAGAAGAGTTATGCTGATTGTAGGCTTTGTGCCTTGGAGTTTAGTGTCGGTGGTTTGGTGTTTCTCCGTGTATCGCCCATGAAGGGCGTGATGAGATTTGGTAGGCGGGGCAAGCTTTGCCCCAGGTACATTGGTCCGTTTGAGATTCTTCAGAGGGTTGGTAGCATTGCCTATCAGCTAGCCTTGCCTCCGATGTTTTCAGCTATACATCCTGTATTTCATATTTCGATGTTGCGTCGGTATGTCCCAGATGAGTCTCATGTGTTGCAGTGGGATTCAGTTCAGTTGGGTGAGGGTTTAGCCTTTGTTGAGGAGCCGGCGGCTATTTTGGCCAGAGATGTCAGGAGATTGAGGTCTCGAGAGATTGAGGTTGTTAAGGTTCAGTGGAGGCACCGTCCAGTCGAGGAGGCTACCTGGGAGACCGAGAGAGATATGCGGGCTCAGTATCCGCAGCTGTTTGAGCCTTCAGGTACCTCCTTGACCTTGACTTTCGAGGACGAAAGTCCTTTTTAGTAGTGGATGATGTAATGACTCTTCCGGTCATTTCCACGTATACGTTTTCCTTGTATCGTTAGAGCTTGTTTGTAGCGACCCCAAGTCATTTAAGGCTTGTCGGGACCGGTAGTTCGGTGCCGGGGCCATTTGTTTGGTCGTATGATAAGTTTTGAAGTCAAGCAAGTCGGCAAAAGTTATCGTAAGTTTATTTAATAAATTTTCTGAACTTTAGGTAAAATATCCCAGAGCTTTTCTCTCAATATATAAAGAGTTAGAAGTCCCCCAAAATACCAAATCGAAGGTCTACGAGTCTAGTTTCCAACGCACAAAACCTCACATCCAACTGATCTTGGAGTAAAAAGTTATGACTGTTTTACTGCAGACTATCTGGCAGAAACTGGGTCACGAACCGGGTCGCGAACCAGGTCGGGTCAAAATCGATTTAAAGCCTCAACTTCACGTTTTAAAATGCTATTTCAGTTCTGAAACAGTGAGAAAACATAAGGGAGGGTTCCAAGAGAGTTCTTGAGTATCAAAATCGTGCGTACTTGAAAATATTTAATTTAAAAGTTGAATGTGGCAAAAAGTTTTATTTTTATTTGCCTTCCTAAAATACTTTTGTTATGACATAACTGTGTATGTATTTATTTTATAAGGTTTTTATACATTGTATTATCTTAACGGAGATAGTAAATTTAGTTATGTTAAAAATTATTATTATAATATAGTAGGTTTTATTTGAAATAATTTTCTATTAATTATGGTATATTCAAAAAGTTATATATATTTTACCACGAATATATGCAATACCCGAGTATATATATAACGGAATAAAATACTTTGGGTTGACACACCATCCCCACGTGGTATCAAAAGCTTAATGGAGCAACATGAGTCATTAAATATTGGTCACCTTTTCCTTTAAAGAATTAAAAAGAACTTATGGATATATAATTAATATTTGTGAAGCCACCAGGTACTTTCAAATTGGTTGTAGTCTAGGTAGAAATGGTTGCTGATTTCATCACTTATTTCCATTGATTTCCTTTCAACAAGCTTAAGTTACTACTGCTATATATTTGAACTCCAAACATGGTTCATTTAATTTGTTTTCTTATAGAGGCACGTGTTGGCTGCAACGTATACTCACATTGACGCTAGAGCAAGAATTTAGTAGGAAAAATATTTCGGTGCTATATTTGAGTACCAAAAGAAAAACTAATTATCTACGTCAAGTTATTCAAGCCCGAGTTTGAGTTTAATTTCGTGTTGGAGCTTTTTCGGAGAGGTTCAAGCTTGTCATCGGACGACATGTAGGTTACGGTTTAAATTCCCTAGACTTAGCATATATCGGATAAAATTGTACTAGCTGGCATCCTTGGGTTGGATTATTAGGTTGGCACCACAGATCTCGACCGCTTTATTCATGTCCGCCTACTTTTGTTCCTCCGTTGCTTGTAGTACTTGCCGATATATTTTATTTACCCTTCTGGTCTTGTGAGACCTTGTTGACTCTGTAACATAGAAGGTGGGATTTTGGGAATGTCCGCGAGTCCCGGGCATAGAATTATCCTTCTAGGCTGGTTATGCTTGCTGAGTAGCTGTGGGCTTGTGCAGGGTTGATAGGTTGATTGTGAGCTGCTGGGCAGCTATTGTGTTTGATCATACCATTTCCATGCATTTAAAGAGGTTTTATCCATGTTTTACTATGGTTTGGCTTCGGGCCTACTGACACTATTTTCTAAACCTTGCATGGCCCGGGGGCCTGTTTTTGATGGAAATGATTTGAAAATGGTTTGATTTAACTTGTGAATATTCCTGGGTAAAAGAAGGAAAAATTATGTTTTAAATCATCAGTTTTATGATTAACGCTAGACTCGGCAGGGCCGGGGTGCTAGTTGAGTTTTCTTGCTACTTGAGATAATTTTAGCCTCGGTCGGACTGAGCACCCGAGATGACTTTCTATTGTTTAGACCCGGTTATGCCCGGGCACCCTTGGAGGGGTTTTTTTGAGATATTTTCCTACTACTTTAGTCCTGGACAGGGTCTGGGCATGCATATTCGAGACTGGGTCTCTATCTTGAACCCAGACTTGCTTCCGGATGACATGTTTGATACTGAGTTTTATTATGGGGTCAGGGACCTCCATGGACCTTGCTATCCGGGCCTGGGGCTGCGGGTTGCATGTGCCGGAGGAAGGGTATACGGTGGAGTATAGGTATACAGGCAGTGTACTTCCATGGAACCTACCTGCTGGGCCAGATCGGCACCGGAGGAGGTACATACAGAGATACCATTTCACTTGAGATCTTCATGCATCATATCATTCATTGTTTTAGGCTCCACCCTTGTTTGTTGTTTGTTGATTGTACACTCCGGTATTATGGGATGCCGGAGGGTTTGTTTTCACTTGTTTGTGTTCCTCGGTTGTATGGGCGGCCGGGGGACTGTAGGTCGACTCTTGCTATTTACTTGTAGAATTGTTCCCTGTTACGGTTAATTATGAAATTGGTTACTGCTAGACTGTTAGTTGCTGTATTTGAGATTGATATGATTAGTTGGTCTTGATTCATGTCTCTAAGCATGCCTATCATTACTCTTTCTCTCTTCTTCTTACACTTGAGGTTACCGGTATACCGTCCATTTCGTGAACTTATTATGTATACACTGTTATTGCAAGGACCCCAGGTGCGTTGTTTCTTACTTTCACCTGTGCCTATGGTGTATATATTTTGCTTGCTGGCCTCACATGTGGTTCTGTTGACTTCCCTCTGGGCTAGTTCCTGTGTACCTTTTGTTGATTTCTCCTACTACTTGCTTCTATTCTGTCTGTTACTATGCTTTTATCTTATATGTGCCCAGTCGGCCTATGATACCTACTGGGTACTTTATGCTTCGCATTTGGTGCTCACCCTACCCCCTGCATCTTTAGGTGCAGATCCTAGCGTGGGCCATCGCCGTTAGATTGCTGTGATTCGTGCTTGGAGATCTGTTAGGGATTACTTCAGACTAAGGGTGAGCTCTTGGCGATCGGAGCTTAGCTTTAGTTTATCTTTTGCTTTATGTACTCTATTACCATTCAGAGACATCTCTATATATTGTTTTGGATCATTTGCACTCCATGTATGTAGTTTTGGCTCTATACTATGATACCAGGTCTTGGGGTTTGGTTTAGTTTCCGCATATGTATATATATACTCCTGTTATCTATTCTCCTCATCTTACTCTCTTACTTTTGCTTATTAAACTATTCTCCTGCTTATTTGTTAGATAGTAGCCCATTACTAACTGTCCTGGGCTACGGGAATTGGTTCGCCTACTGGGGAGTTGTAGGTGCCATCATGACCGAGAAATCAGGTCGTGACAAGAAATGACTTAAGAATATCGAGTTCAACAGGATCATTGCCGGTTAATAAAACGTCATCGACATAAACTGCAACAAGAGAAATAGAATTTCCTATATGTTTGAAGATACCATGTGAAGATATGGCACCTGGACCTAACTCAACCCCAAAAGCTAGCTCATGAGGGGAGGATTGCCCAAGTCCATATAAGTGCATCACCAGGCCATTCCCCAACCAATGTGGGACTTTTTACCCACTTTAACACCCCTTTTCACGCCCAGGGCCAACTGGAGCATGGACCGAGAGCCCAAAAGGAAATGGACCTAGCTCTAATACCATGTAGAAAATAAAGAGAATTGAAAGAAATCTTTGTTGTATTGCTTCTGTATTCTGTACACGTATTTATACAGGTAAAAGAGAAACCAATTGCAAACAAACTATACATCTATCTATTTTCCTATTGGTTGTAAATATCTAATGAATATCTATACAGTTGTCTATTTTTCCATTGGTTGAGAATATCTGATGAATATCTAATAAATACAAAGAAGGAAAAATATATTTACATTGTTTCTAGAAATGAATTGTCCAGCTGTTATTCTTTTATGTGGGGTCTTCAACACGTGTTTGTAGCAATTCCTTTGCTTTGCTCAATAGACCCATTTCTTCTTCTTCATTTTTGTCTTCTTTGAGCTTTGTTTCTTCTTCAACCTTTCTTTGAGTTTGAACATCTGAAGTGGAAAATGATTTATTGGAAGAAATTTCAACACGCATGTCGATCGCACCTCTCGGGAGATTTTTCTTTTTTCTCGATCACCTTTACACTTCAACTCGTTTTGAGCTCTTTGGGTTCGATTATTTTGTTTTCTACTTTTGATCAAGAGTACCTGTATTTTAATTAATAAAGGAAATAAGTACCTCTAATTCTCATCAAACCATGGCAATAATTCATGAATAAAGGCACAATAAGTTAGTAGATTGCCAACTTATCACTCAGTACATTAGGATAATCAGTAAGTCTCATTGAACAATATATAGAATCAACGAGGACAAGTATAAATGATTGTTGTAAAATAATATGTTTTATATTGACCATAATATATCTAAATGTGTTGGTGTAATGACCCATTATATCATTTATCCCTTTCTCCTATTTGAGACATCTAGTAGATTCATTGATATTTTATGACTTGCGAGTATGGGTGGCACGGGTCTCGTGCAGGCTCAGGTGCATTTTGAGACGTTAGAATCAAAACTAGAAGTCTTAGAGGTTAAAAGTTGATCAAAGTCAAATATGTGATTAAACATACTCGGATTCATGATTTAGAAGTTTTTATAGGTTCGTATGATGATTTTAGACTTGTACTTATGCTTGGAGTAGAAATCGAAGGTTTTGGCAGAATTTCCGATTAAAATAATTTTACTCAGATGCACTAGATTTTTTTCTGGCATAGCAGATTAAGCCTTTGAAATTATGAGACAGTGGGTTGCGATCACATCAAGTGGTTTAGTCAGGTGTCACATTTATGAGGTTCAAGGTCAAGTTCACAAGGAAGGGTGGTACCATTTTCTTGGGTCGTGTTGCGATTGCGATCGCTCAAAGAACTTCCCAGGACTGCCAATGCGATCATGAGCCGCTTAGTCGCAGTTGCGGAAGAGGGAACCTGACAATGTTTACAATTTCAGAATCGTGGTTTATTTGTTCAAAACAATTCTGGGAGTTGTAGACTCTTTTTTAAGGTAATTCTAAGAGGGATTTTCGTCTCAAATTATCGGGTAAATGATTTCAACATGGTTTTGGGTTGTTAATATGACTTTCCATTGATTTTAACATCTAATTTATCGAATCCTAGTCGATAATTTTGGGGGTTTTAACTTAGATTTATGAGGTGATAAATAAATATGAAATTGAGGAGCGATTATATGTCAAATTTTAAAATTGACTATAGATTTAAATTTGTGGTTTTATAGGTAACGAGAAATCAAATTAAAGATCCTTTCTAGAATCAAATTTGTTGGGTTTACTTCTTGGACCTGGAATAGAAGTATACCAATACGGGTGTCTATAGTTTTGTATGCTTATGTGGAATACGTATTTGATAAGTTTTTGCTCGTTTGTAGGCTATCTGTAAGGAATAGGCTTTGAATTGATCATTTGGACTTCATTTAAGGCAAGTTGATGTTTTTCTTGACTCTTTTTCGAAATTATATGTGTTTATGTGATAGTTGAATGTAATGGAGAGTAATGGATGAAGGAGGTCCCCTATAAGTGAGATGATGAGCATCTATGCGGGAATGGATGTATTATGTAAAGGTTAAAAACAATTGATTGATTGTTGATACTGATTTCCTGTAATGCTAATTTCTGTGCTATCTTTGGGTGAGGAAGAATTTTAAGGTGCCTTTGGTTTAATTTATATGCATGTTGGAAGTATGGAAAGACATGGTGGTATACTTGTACCGATTATTGTTGTGTGACAACTTTCAATTGTTCAAGATTTATTCTTTGTTGATGCACTCTATTACATCTCATATGATTTCATATGCATGTTATCATGGTATCATTGGTTATGATTATGGTACCAGGTATTTGAAAACTCCATCCGAGGGCCTATAGGCATATTTTGCATTGAGCGGTTATATGATTATTACTCCGATGGCTTTTCAGCAGATCCCGGAGGCGCATATATGGACCTTGCGAGTCCCCATGAGTTGCAGTAAGCTACGACAATAGGTATATATGGACATGCATTTGTGGACATCATATGCACTAATTATCATTACATTGCATTGATTTAGTGTTGTTTGGTGATAAAGTTTGTTTTTCTGTCTATGAAAATGGTTGTATTTACCTTCTATATGGTAATGTTGTTATGGTATGGTATGAACTTGTCTTATCCCTTTGATGCTATTATTGCTTGTTGTAACTGCTATAGTGGTATTTATAACCTAGTTAATTTAGATTTTAGGATATTTAGGCCAGCTCTCACCATCACTTTGGATTAGGGTTGGCCGACGATGTTGTAGTGTACACGTGGATTAGTACTGACACTTATTTATTTCTACACTTTGTGTGCGGGTGTTGAGCCTAGTGCCTCCGGATATCTAACTTGGTAGCGGAGCTCGATGCTTTATATCCAATATTCTGAGGTAGTTGCTAGCTGATCCGTGGATTCATAGGGTATCTTCCATCTTCTTATTGTATTTGCATTCCATTTGAGACTTGTAGTTGTATAAGATACTCTAGTGGCTTGTACTCGTGACTTTTAGGATTTGGGTGATATAATGTTATTTTTCGCATTATATTCTAAAAATATTGTTATGATAAAGGAATACTTATGTTTTACCATATTTTTAACTATTTATTTTTGTGTATTTGAATTTATGATATTTTGTGTATTTGGGTTGACTTACCTATCATGCGGGTGAGATAGGTGACATCACTTTCCCAGATTTCGGGTTGTGACAAGTTAGTATCAGAGCTCTAGGTTCATTGGTCTAACAAGTACAATCCAAGTCTAGTAGAGTCTTGCGAATCGGTGGATAAACGTCCATTATCTATCTTCGAGAGGCTATAGGACTTTAGGAAGTTCCTTCTTTGATTTCTTATTGTACGTTCTTAGTGCAGTCAAACTCTTAAAATCTCCTAATTACATTCTCTCACTTGTAGTAAGGACACATTGTCGGATTTACACGCTAACAGTTGAGGATGACATTACACGGTATGGAGCAAGACCTGTTATTTAGGAGGAAGATATAGACCAGTATAAAAGATCTGTAACAAGATTTAGATTGTATATACTATTTGAAGACAAGTTGAGTAAGGTTGTGGTTAAGATCATGCAGCTTGGTGATATTCTTCGGGAAATGTGAATTATGGTTTGAAGAACTTCATAATCGCCTTATCTTCTATGATTAGTTGTTCAGCAGTGGAAAGAGTAAATATGTGGCACAAACAGTATCAAAAATAATGTTGATGATTGGGAATGGTACGATTAAAGGAATAACCAGTAACAAGCATAGTGACTTAGAAGACTATAGTTAAGAAAGTTTTTCATAACAAGCTAAGGATAGGTTTCTTAGTGTATGATAAGAATGAAACTGTAGTAAAACAAGTCTAGCCCTCGGCCCTGCCGAGCCTAGTATTATCACGAAAGCTGTAGTAAAACAAGCCTAGCCCTCGGCCCCGCCGAGCCTAGTATTATCACGAAAGCTGTAGTAAAACAAGTCTAGCCCTCGGCCCCACCAAGCCTAATATTATCACGAAAGCTGTAGTAAAACAATTCTAGCCCTCGGCCCCGCCGAGCCTAGTATTATCACGAATGCTGTAGTAAAACAAGTCTAGTCCTTGGCCCTGCCGAGCCTAGTATTATCACGAAAGCTGTAGTAAAACAAGTCTAGCCCTCGGCCCCGCCGAGCCTAGTATTATCACGAAAGCTGTAGTAAAACAATTCTAGCCCTCGGCCCCGCCGAGCCTAGTATTATCAGAAATAGTGATAAGCATCCTTTTTATTTTCTCTTACTCCAAGAAGATTCGTTAAAACAGTACCAAACCTCTTTGCAATTATTTTTACCAAAAATGGGCCTCATAGGCCATGCAGGTTTTAGAAATTATTTAATAGAAGGGCCAAAGCCCAAATCATAGTAAAATTATGCAGAAACCCTCTATATGCAAGATAAATGGTGTACACAATCACAACAGTGGCCCACGGCCAACATTCAACCTATCGGCCCTGCACATGCTCCAATCATTCTACAACACACATAGCTAGCTCTATAACAGTAATAACGATGTCCGGGACCCACGAACATTCCCAATAACGCTCTATATATGTTCCAAAGTCAATACAAGGCAACACAGGACCACAAGGGTAATATACAATACTATGCGAATACTAGAAACAACGTATGAATTAAACGGACGAACAAGGCAGACAAGGTCTGGGATACCAACCTATAACAACCCACCCAAGGATGTTAATTAATGAAGTTATAGCCTATATACGCAGAGTCTAGGTAAGGAAAGCCATAACCTACCTGTCATCTGATGACTAGCTGTGGTAACGGCGTCGTCCAGGCTCGAACTGCTCTGAGGAGCTCCGAATCACACAAAAAAATATTTTCAACTGAAGCCCCAAAGGCGTCTCTATGAAGCCTGACCAACCAAGGTAATGGAACAATTGCTAGAATCGACAAGGCTGCAAGAACAAGCCATAACCAATTGATAAGGTGTTAATGTCACACTCGCGACTGCCAACTCCAAAGCATAAAATGAGGCCAATAACAATAACACATGGCAGCTAAATCCAACAACAATATGCTGACCACATCTCAAAGGAGCGACGAGCTCCCGAGGCACTATTTCAAGGCGTGCTTCACGTTGTTCAATCCAATCACTATCATATGTGATCCCAATAAGAATTGCACAAACTTTCCAATCCCTCCAGAACCTTACTACAACCATTAAACCACAACAATAACCAAACATAATAAGATAAAGGGGCTGTCCAAAGCCATAATATCCAAAACACCACTTTGTGGCTCGGAAAGCTGTAAAAATGATACTAGAAAATGTAATTACTAAGGAGGATCATAGGGGAGAGATTTCCTGGACAAAAATATTCAATATCCCAAGCTAAACAACCTGCCTCCTTGCAGTAACAACAAACAGATCCAAGTCCAACAAGAAACTACTACAAGTTATCGAAAAATATGACTTTTTGTGAGTAGAAGCTTAAAATATTGATTTAACAAATAGATAAGTGTACGGGATCCTTACCTTGACAATATAACTCCTTAGCTACTGCCAAATGCCCAATAAACATATGCTAGCTCGCTGCATCAACACCCACGAAGATACACCATGAAATCGCCGGGACAAACTACACCAAAATGATGAGCTCGCGACATAGAGCAACTTCCGTTAAACTTCCGAATTGAAAGCATCAAGGTCCATGGATTATTTAGGGACCTTCCCTCTGATTTTCAGTAGATTTTGGGTAAAAAATATGAGTTAAGAAAGTTTTTCATAACAAGCTAAGGATAGGTTTCTTAGTGTATGATAAGAACGAAAATGCTTCAGCAGAAATCAAATTTTCTACTATAGTCTTATGGCAAAACTGTATCAACAAGGATTCGATAGTTTAGTGATGGGATAGGTACGTATACCATTATTTTAAGGAATAGTTAAGGTTGTGAAGAATCAACGAACTAGGTAAGAGGATAGTGATTGTGGTGAAGTATGGATAAGTGTTATTTTAGGATGAGGTTTGAGGTGGTATGTCTACTTTTGGGATTCGTATGAAGAGTATTCTTTCTATCTTACAATGTGGAGGTGCAAAAAGAATTTGAATGGTTTGAGTTTTACAAAATGAAAGTCAAATTGGTACAGTGCGTATTTGATTAGAGTCATGAGGTGTGCAAATATTTGCTATCGTCTGAGACTTTACAAAATGATGAGTTGAATATGAGTGGGGTGGCATGATGACTGAATAAATATATTGGGTTGAGAGTCCTTAGAGGAAGGTAGTCGTTGGCTTCGGGGCAAGTGGGGGAAGTTTCCCTTAATTATTGGGTTTATGGAAATATGCAGCGATATATAGTTCTTTAGCAAAGGGCATGTTCACATGTTTGCGTGAGATGAAGACAAGGGTACATGTTATTTTGGACTAGAGACCGGGTAACTTATGTAATGCATTGTAGTTACCTGATGGGCAGAAATGTGTGAATTGATCTGAATTTGACTTTTCAACGGTTATGGTGAGGAAAAGTGGTGGATCTAGTAGGCATTCATGAAGTGGTACTACTAGGGTAGAGAAAATGATGAATGAAATAAAATGTATCGATTAACAAGTGTAAAGATTAATTACTTTGGGAGCTATTAGTGTTTCACCTATTCTGGAAAAGAAAAATTGACATTGCATTCAAATTTGAAGGACCATCAACTTTTAACTACTGACACTCGAGCAAGTCATCAATGTATAAGGGAACTAAAAGTGGTGGATCAATGGTAGGTACTAACCTATTCAAGTTGTGAAATACATTTCAGAGATTTAATTGAGGGTCAGCGATATCAATTGAGACCAAGAGGAATAAAATGGATGTTGGAATATTGAACTTGTGAATTAAGGGAGCTTTCAGCCGGTATGCTTGTGTGAAAATAATTGGGAATGTTAGTAAGACTGTGTGTGCAATTATTGATTGTTTTACAGGATTAAACCAATTCATTCGTGGTTTGAGGTATCATATTAATGACAAAATTGGATTTGTGAAGTAACCAAAGCTACTTTGTGATAGGTCGTACTTGCGATCCGACTAATTTGGAAGAATTTTCAGTTGTAAGGTCCATATAAGGTAGGGGAGACTTTCAGGTGCCCACGATTTGCAGTTTCTTACTACTTTTATGATTGGCTTAGTTTGTATGGAAATACTTATGGTATTTTGAAATACTCCTTGAGTAGACTTGAAGGAATTTTAACTTATAACGATAAAAGTTATTTGAAATGTAATATGACAAGGGATTTCTTTGACCCCTAGTATTTGGCATAAACTAACTTGTAACTTGTGATGCACAAAAAACAAGAAAAACAAGTATAATCTGAATAGCTAATCAAAAATTCAAACTAGAAAAACAATTTTTATCAAATCCCCTGCAACGACATCAAAAACTTATTGCGTCTAAACGTACATGCAAGTGTACGCATTCGTATAAGTAATATAGAATTTTTTAAGTCTAGATATCGTATCCGTGGAGATTGAACGATTGATGTCTAATTCAAATTTGTATTTTTCTATTTGAAAAATAAACAATTGAAGGGTTTGTAGTTATTCTATAAATATTTAAGAAAGTTGCAAACCGCTGGTTGTTATAAAATTGGAGAAACGTCCAGGGCTTTGGCTTTAACAATCTAGTTGAGTCTTCATATCATCACAATTATTTATTTTTCTGAGTTACTAGTTGCAAGTTGATATCACTTATTGAGCTTTTTTCCAACAACTCTAAGACTACTAGACTATCCCTAATGCCTATATTTCTATGATCGTCGGTTGATAATGAAGTGCATGTAAGATTTCATCTGTATTAACAAGGCAAGACTAAATGATATATTTCTATCTCAGTAACGAATCGTTCCGCTTTCCCTAAAAGGTTCACAAACAAGACTTATTCCTTCTTAATATGTTCACAAATTTTCTTTGTCAAGTTCAATTTATGAGCCACAGATAGTATTTAACTATTTCATCAAATAATCAAACAATTAAAATCAAGAAGAAATAAATAACTCACAAATAGAAAACTTGAATAAACATAAACGATAATCAAATATCAACCATCATGTATTCGCGAAAACCCTACAACTAAGAAGTTTAACTACTCATGAATCTCTTATGGAGAAGAGAATTCATGAATTTACACTTAAATATATATTAAAAACAAATAAAAGAAAATAAAAAAACTTTCGTTCTTGAGTCTTGCCTAGATTTTGCTTCAAAAAATTAGAATTATCCTCTAAAAAAATGGAAGGGGTGTATTTATAGAGTCTAGGAAACCTTGGGTTTTTAATAAACCAATGCAAAATGGAGTAGGAAGACAAAGGCTCGCGCCACGCTTGCAAAGCAAGCCTGTGGTGCAAAGGAACAAACGAGATTCTGAAATAGACTTCCCTTGCGCCACTTCAGAAAAGCAAAAGTCTCCTCCTCTTGCTCCACTCTCGCAACGCAAGAGGTGGCGCAAGTGCTCCCAGTTCACCACCTTTCGCTTCTTTTGTGATGCTTTGCAACGTCGGTCCTTCCTTGGTTGTTTTTGGTATCTTCTTGCCCTTTTTTCCTCTTGTTTAAGCTCTGAATACCTCACAACGCTCTTACATATAAAAACATGATGAATATTAGCACAAACTATAGAATTAGCACTCAAAAACAAGATAAAAATACTAAATGTGAAGGAAAGAATTATGACTAGTTTATACACATTTTTGCTCGAAAATCAATATTTTGAATACACTGATAAAACCTGTCACTTATCAAGTTATATGAAATGCTTTAAAATAATTATGAAATAATGGGTATTTGATAGAGTCACTATATATCTCTATGAAAATTCTAAAATGTGGAAAAGTGGAAGAAAAAAATCAAGGACTATATATTTTAATTTGAAATGTTATCTTGAATATGTAACATTTGTAAAATCTTTATATTCTTTGTGACCATGTATGCTTGCATGTGCGTTTGAGAGAAACACTAGGTCAAAACCTATATTTATCCCTTCAATCTCTGGTTTGTATCCATAAATGAAAAACACTCTGAGCAATATATTCTTACTTGTTCTTACTCTCAACTCAATGAGCTTATTGTTTCCATGCATTTTCTTGCAGTTTCCAGAGATATTATGGACCCGTTTGGCCATAAAAATGAAAAACGTATTCACTTTATTTGGTATTCATTTTATTCACTTTATTTGGTATTCACTTTAAAATTGAAAATAGAGTTGGGTTGTGTTTGGCAATAGTATTTTCAAAAATATTTTAGACTATTGAGTTGATGTAGTATTTAAAAATATGTGAAAGGAAAAACTGAATCCAAAAATAGTGAATACACCTCAAGAGGTGTTTTTCAAAAAACCAAAAATTGTGAAAACATATTCCGGAATATGTTTTTAGTTTTCATGGCCAAACAAGTATTCTAGAATAAAGTGAAAACGTATTCCGAAATATTGTGAATAAATATTTATGGCCAAACGCCTACTATGTTTCATCGTTGGGAGATTGAATAAGCTTTCTCATCTCTATTTATCTCATTTATTTTAATCATTATAACTTTTTTGTAGTATTATTTATTCTCCATCGTTTCAAACCTTGAATTAAATATTTTCATAACTAAATTGGATTAATTTCGTTGCCCAAATCAAATAAATCTGTCTGGTTTTTCCTAATAAACAAATTTTAGGGTAAACAAATACCTTATACCTTATATAAAGATTCTTGATATGTCATTTATTGTATATTTACCATCGGTTTTAGAGTACATGTAACCCAAAAAAAAAGGAAAAGAGAAGTGTATTGCTACCGAGAGCACGTCAAGGCGGAGAATAAATTTGAGAGAATGAAGGTACATAATAAAGATGGAGCATTTGAAGAATGCTGAAGCGTCTGATGAGGATGAATCTTTGTTTTATAAGTGTTTCCTTATTAATAGGTACATGGTAATTTAATTGTTTTTACCAGAATAGAGAGTCAATTGATTTTACTAATTACATTTCATAGTTATTTTCCTTGTTAAAGGAAAACGGTCATATCCAAAGGACTTTTCATTTATTCATTTAGCTTATATATACTGTGGATTTAGTTAATAATTATAGATTATGAAATATTTTATGGTTTGACTAGTATTTATATAATTTCCCTATAAAAATATAGTGTCTAGCCCTTAGAGTAAAAGAGAACGCTCTTTTTCCCTACCCTGCCTCTCCCCGCCCTCAGGAAAGACAAAAATGTAGAAGGAAGAGCTCAAGCCACAAACACAGAGCGGCTGACACTCCTTCTAGAATTCTTCACGTGGTATGATTAAATGTTTTTTTGGTAGTAGAGGAATTTTTGGACTACTAACTGTGTTTCCCTTCTCCTTTTATTTTTATAAAGCCAAATCAGCTTATTTTTTTTAGGAGTATAATTTTTTTTTGTCAATCTTCCCAATTGTTCTTCAAAAAATTAGGTCAACAGAGTGTGAAAGTGAGAATACCCAAAATGAATCAAGAAGAGGAATAGAAACTGAAATCATGTGTTTTGTCATTTATGAGCAAAATGTATGTAAAAAAAAATTAGAGATGCAAAAATTTTCCTTTGAGAAAAACGATTGCAAACATTAGTCAGAGATGCATTTTACTATGGAATACATATTCACACTTAACAGACGACATATTCACATGTCCTTGGATAAATATAGGAAAAATTGATTCTTTCTATCATTTAATTTTGTACAAGAATTAATTGCTTTTGTGCACGATGACTCTTTTCTAACAGGTAGTATTAAAATAGCATATACTAAAATGAATAAAGAAGATCGAATAAGTTATCTGCCGAGAAATGTTATAGATGGTATCCTTGAGCTCCTGCCTATTGAAGATGCAGCAAGAACTAGCATTTTGTCCACAAAGTGGAGATATATTTGGGCCATGCTTCCAAATCTGGTGCTAAATAATCTCTTTTGCAATAAATTAGCATCAAGATCTCAATATTTCTTCCAGGAAACAGTAGACAAGATTCTCTTACAACATATCGGAGACATTGTGAAGTTTGATCTCGATGTGTCCGGAGTACTATCTTGGTATCCAGATATTGATAGATGGATATTGCATGCCACTAGAAATGGTATCAAGAAGATAAAGCTTAACATGTCAAATGATAGTACTTACAAAGTGCCTTCTTATATATTTAATAGTCCAACCTTGACAAAATTGAAACTCTTCACCTGTGTCGTCAAACAACCAAAATCTTCTCTTGGGTTTCAGAATCTTACAACACTTTTTTTGAAAAGAGTATTTTTTGTGTCAACTACAAAAATTTGGGTTATCAATGCCCCTCTTCTTGTCAATTTGATCTTGATGGACTGTAATGGTACTCAATACCTTAACATTGTTTCAGTCGGGTTGAAGTCCTTGTATTTTCGTGAGAGTCACTATACTCTTGACCTACGTTGCTTTATGAACTGCAAAAAATTGGCAAATTTACATATCGAGGTTGAAAATTATTCGACACCTGCTGAAAGATTAACTTTGGAAAAGCTTCTTCTTAGCTTGACAGCACTTGAGACACTTACTTTGTCTTCACTTGAACTTGAGGTAAGAATCTCATATGCCCAAATTGTTTTACTTCCCTTCTTATTGGGTTTTGTTTCTTATTTATATATTTTCTCCAAAGCTTTTGAGTGCAGGTGCAGTTCCAAAGGGGTTCCCTTTTACCCTCAACTGCTTGTGGCTTCTACAATTAGGTGTAAACTTCATCCAAATCGGCCAGATTTATTATGTTCTTGAGTTGATTAAGAGTTCCCCAAATTTGAGTAAACTTGAGATTTGGGTAAGAAATCTTATACACACACATATATCTGTTTCATTTTTTGACTTCATATATTAAAACCTGAGAAGCTAAACTGAAGTCGTGGTATTTATTTGATACCATTAGGTCTATGATTCCAGCGATACTGTTGAAGCAGTTTTGAAATATATGGACACACCAGCAACCTTGGATCGATCACTCAATAAGCTCGAACATGTTTCCTTTCATTGGTTTAAGGGTTCAAGAACTGAACTGTTTTTCATAAAGCAAGTGCTTGCTCATACTCCATGTTTGGGAAGGATGACTATCGAGCCGGTTGTTTCTTTGGAAGATTGGAATATTGCCATAGAATTGATGCGTTTCCCTAGAGCATCTCCCAAGGCAGAGCTATTCTATTTGAAAAAGTAGATTAGAATTTTAAGTCAGTAGATATGTGATTTGAGGCTACAAAGGCATAATG
Source organism: Jaltomata sinuosa (assembly GCA_003996215.1). Lineage (NCBI taxonomy): Eukaryota > Viridiplantae > Streptophyta > Magnoliopsida > Solanales > Solanaceae > Jaltomata > Jaltomata sinuosa. Next base: position 27,099 of record QJPP01001281.1, read on the forward strand.
CTATCTGTTTTCCCTTAATTACTTGTTCTTCAATAGATGTTTTCAATGTTCAGTCTTTATTGATATTTTCTGATAAGATTATAAGTCCCTTTGCTAATGTCTTCCATGGTGAGAAAGAAAGAAAATACTTCTTTGGTTTTTTGGTTCGTGAGTGGAAAGAAATACAGGGAAAAGAAAATTAAAAACACTTATGAGTGAGCACTTGTGTTTGAGAAAAATAAT